>JAUPMG010000013.1:12697472-12716569 GCA_031762675.1 Pachysandra terminalis | reverse complement strand
GATTGATCATCATCTGGACGTGGTCCCGAGGAATAGGTTTATACCGAACCTCGTTAAAATTGCCTGTGTCAATATTCTGATTTTATGTGTCTGTTTCAATTAAGTTTGATTAATTAACATCCTCAGATCTAACAAAAGACAATAGCCAAAAAGAAGTAGAAAAAAAAATGAAAGTGACAAACAAATTGAAATATGCTTACCCTTGATTAGATGCACCAACTAGATGAATTGATTCATATACGAATCTGTAAAAATAATATATAACAATAGAAATCATTAGTGAATATATTAAATTTCATTCGGGTTTAAATAAAGAGAAGAAGAAAAAAATACTACAAATCCATTGCCAATGGCAACATATATAGTTAAAGCAACAGCATAAGAAATAGATTTTATCTCATTTTAACCCGTATTCGGGTTTATATTTCTACCGAGAGTACAGCTATAAAAATTCATTGAATGAAGAAGGTTTTTCAAGTTCAATGACTTAAATTTCGCTTTCTATGACGAAAAAAAGGAAGAGAGAAGAACAACACACTACATTTGCCATTTTGTTGAAGCGAAACTTTTCATCCTTCAACAAAGATAACATAAATACCAGAATTATGAGGGATAAAATGTGCATGCATATAAAAATAGCACACATTATGAGGGGAAACAAACGAATAAATAAATAAATAAATAACATACAAATTTATATCCTATTCTTTTTTCTTCTTAGAGCAACATAAAATAGATGAGTAAAATGTTAAAATATAAATGGTATAAAACTTTACTAAATTTTAATATAAGTGGTCATTTCTGCAACTTAAACAAAACCCAAAAAATTAACAAACTACATAGTTCCTCGAAAAGATGTACAATATTTACCATGAAGAAAAACTATAATTCCAAAAAAAGATTCGTAATACCACAACCCAAAGCTTGATGCTTATAAGCAACCATGCAGAACACAGAACAGCTGCGCATATGCAGAACAACCATCTGATCATTAGGAAGGTATAATGGAAACACAGTTCCACAACCTCGAGATGGACAAAGCCAAGGAAATGGTTTTATCACTTCAGTACTGAATAAATTATCTTCTAAGAATGACAACAATCGATTCCTCAAACTATAAAAAGTTGTCAATTTTGATCGTTCAAGTAGAATACGAATCAATTCTACAACAACTTCACGTGCATCTTCATCGTGGAACAACAACATAATATGTGCGTACAAAGCTAAGTTCGAATTCTCCGATGCTTGCTTAAGAAATCTCAATGATACATCAAAAAGAGCTCCCGAAAAAGACCAAAATTGCAAAACATAGAAAACCATACAACATGTTAGTTCCAATACACAAGTCATAGTTAACCTATAATAATTCGTAATATACAATAATATTTTTTTATATAAATATCAAGTGCAAGTAAAAGATATTACAAGTCCTAATATAAGACTTGCATTCACATTTTCAGCTTCGGCACACCGTTGCAGGAAGCACTTGAACGACAGTCTGGATATAATAGGGTGATGTTTCATAAACTCAATTTCTACATTTCTCAATATACAGTTAGAGTATCCCATAATATTAAAAGTTCTACACCTGTAATAACAATACAACCACTTTGTAAGTCAAGTAACAATATATATTATAAAAAATGGGAACACAAGGTACTAAAATAAGCTACACAAACTATACAACGTATAAAGTAAAACATGGATAAGAAATAAAACTACTCATGTCATGCGAGTAGAACAAAGGTCAACATCCGCATTCTCATCACAAATTACACGACCCAAAATATGTTCTTCAATTAATTGTAAAGGAAGAGAATAAATACCAATTAGATCATCATCATCACACGAAACTATTGGCTGTCATAAAAGCAGAAACAATAATTAGTAGTCTCATAGAATAGATTAATGTTAAATTTGCATCAAAGTATCTTATGCTAAAAAAAGAGCAGACTTACGTAAACAAAATATTTTCGTCAGAGAAGCTTAAATTTATTTGTTTACTTACTAAAGGAAATACAATAATAACAAAGGCGTTGAAAAGAAATCGAAAAATAATTAATGGTTAGAATTAAGAACACACACCATCAACCGTTGTGCTATATTCGCAAACGTTTTTACACGAATTGCTCTTAACCTCTATAAGCTTCTTTGCCGTTAATATTCCCGCATAGCTTTCTCATATTGTTCTCTAGCCTTCATTTGAATTACAGACAAAAGGTAAAGAAGTGCAACAAATCAATTAACAAAAAATAAAGAAGAAGACATACATACACTTAAATTTCGTGCAACATGTCGTCTTGGTAGTCGAGCCATTAACGCACAATGTGATCTACATTGAAATATTTTTAACCGAAAAAAAATATTAGAAACCATTAAAACTAATACTCATTTGAATTAAGATAGGAAACGAATACGATAACAACAACAACAACCCAAACAAACAAAATAAATTTTTCCTAGTTAGTTCAGTTGACAAACGGAAAGCAAATAAGAAATCGAAAAAAATCTATCAAAACTTTGAAACAAATTATCATTTCAAAGCAAAATGGAAAATAAATGCAAGAACAACAACAATAACAATTGGAATTTTCAATGAACAAAAAAGAAATTATTTGTTCCATTGAAAACTCTTGAATTATTATTTCTACAATCATAGCGACAAGAAATAAGAAATAGCATAAGCATATGGGTGTAGCATTCAATGAGAAGAGAATAGCAATCTTTTCTACTTACTTTAAACTTCTCGTCAAACTATTGCATGTTTGCAAGACGAAAAAAGAAACTGAATCGACAGGATTCCGAGTGCTACAGAAGAAAAAAATAAGAAATTATTGTACCATAACATTAGCATAAAAGAAGAAACTTAAGTAACATGCCCAACGAAAAAAGATGAGAAAAAAAATACAAGAACATAAAACAAATACACTATCATATTGCAAATAAAATAAAAATGAAAATAAGGGAAGGAAAACACCCCAAAAAAATTGTAAACGTTGCAGTACCAAAGCAGAAATATTTTTTTCACTTACTTCAAGCTTAACCGCACTCCGTTGTAATTTTCCAGCAAAAGAAACGAGAATGGAGCGAAAGGCTGAGGAGAGAAAAGGGAATAGAATACTTTAATATAAGAATAATGGAACATAAGAACAATCGTCTGAAGACATTAGCCAAAAAATAAAATTGCAGTGATATAAGAATCATATAATAGAATACCAATCGTTTTTACTCACTATTCTTGTCCTTCAATTTTCTCAATAAAGAAGAAGATAATGGTACCGTTCTAGCTACACCATAGAAACTTAAGCAACATTCTGTGAGGAGAAAATCCCAAAAATTAAGCCTTCTTTCGTATGAGCTATACCCAAGATATACAAAAATAAGAGGAAATAAAAAAAACATCAATTCGATTTCTTACTTTCCCTCACAAGTTGAAAATTTCTAGAACAAATGTAACACGAACAATCGGAATACCAAATGCACATCATCAGTTCCTACAACACTCAAAGTTTGCCCCATAACTTCAGCAGTTGAACTTGCACTAATCCCAAGAAGAAAAGTAGAGAGGAAAAGAAAATTAAATTTCCTTATAACATTGTACATGCAAGTCTGAAAAATTGCTTTGCAAGTTCAAAAGAAAAAGTTGTATTGTATGAGAACGAGAAGAAATTCTTGTAGTAAATTATTTTCTCTTTTCACTTTTTTTTTATATTAAACATAAAACGTACCTCAATAAATATCAAATGTATATCATTCGTTTTGCCCAAAATTCGAACTTCCCATTCGAAGATAAATATAAGAAGTAGCACAAATCCCAAGAAGAAAGCTCTCGAAGAAGAGAAAAAAAATTCAATCATTACAACTCTTGGAAAATGGAAGAGGGTTGGAAAGTGGAAAAACGTATAGCTGACATTTCTTATGACACGACGCTCGAAGAAACCAAAAAGAAATATACCCTTATGACAAAAGAAATTGATAAACTCATAATCATCAGACCTAAGGCAATAAAGAGGGTATTAACGTTAATTCACATAGTAGAAAACAAAATAACATAAAACACGTTGCAAATATCCGAATTACCCTATCAAATAAGCCAAAAAAGGTAACTGTACAATGGTTAAAAAAGTAAATTACTATGGTAGGAACCAATGGTAGGAAGCACAAGACGACACAACTTGTCCAAAAAGTTAGAAATAACCTGACCAACAGAAGAATATAAGGAATGGATTTTAGTGTGCAAAGGGCGAGACGAACATTTAGCAAACACGAAACCAATATACAGTAATGGTAGGAACCAGAAGATGACAAAATATGTGAAGAAGGTCAAAATTAACCTGAGGAATAGAAGAATATAAGGAATGGATTTTATTATGCGAAAGGGCGAGAATGACATTTAGCAAGGGCAGAACCAATGGTAGATACCACAAGATGACAAAAGATGTCAAAAAGGTTACAAATAACCTGAACAAAAATAAAATTGACAAGCAAATAAGGAATAGATTTCAGTGTGCGAAGGGCGGGAAGGACATTTAACAGGGACGGAATCAATGTACAGTAACGCACGATCTTCACTTTTTATTTTTATAGTAGGTTACTTAGATATTGGATTGGAGTCTAAGTTATAATCTTTGGTGTAATGGGGTTTCTAGCCCGACGGAAAATCAGGTGAATGCCTAGCCATTTGGGCACCCCAAAACCCCGATGTTCAGTCCCCTCCGTTGAAAGGCCCATTGATTTACACTCAACCCAATCCAAAGTCAATCAGATCCAATCCATTATCAATTTTTTTTTTAATGACTTTTATGTTTTCGTTTCTCCTAGAAAGTAGAAACGTTTGCACGCTGGAAGCCAAAGATCGTCTTCTCCACAGATCTACTTCTGTGTCGGTTCTTAAAGCCTCGCCATGAAATCTCTGCGGAGTTCATCGGTCTCATCTTCTTCATCGTATTTGTTCGACAGGGAGCGTCATATAAGGTTCTTGGAGATGATGTACCAAAACATCCCTACAGACTATCAGGAGCAAGAGATCAACCGTCTAACTCTCGCATATTTCGTTATATCAGGCCTCGACATACTCGATGCCCTAGATCGGGTACTTGTTCTTCAATCAAATCATCTCTATACTATACCTCCTTTATCAGAATTCTGTGTTTAATTTCGATTCATGTCTTTTTATAAAGATCAATTCAAATTTCGATGATATTCATGAATTGCCCTACTTCTGTTGATCTTTTTAGTACAGTTGAATCACACTTGAATGATTTATGGCATTTTAAGGGATCTGTGTTTAAATGTTTTATCTTTGTTCTCTAAATCATAATGGACACCTTTGATTATGAAGTCAAAATTTATGTTAAAAAAAAAAAAAAACACTTAAGAGTGGTAGTTATCAGTTAATCTGTGCCAGTTTAAGACTTAGCAAAAGGGGAATTCTAACTACATTTGCTGTATATCTTGAATTCTTAGAGAAGTGAAAACGTCGGTAACCTGAACACTCCTTGATCTCTGTTAGAAGTTTAAAACACCAATGTAACTTGATTTGTGACTGAAATGGGGGGAACCAAATTAGGGTCATTCTGGGCCTTGTATTGCTATGAGAGTGGCAAGTTCTCTCTCAAAGAGACCAGAGTTATATCTCTAATCCTTTTTCACAATCTATTTAATGATCAAGAGGGAAATGTACATTGTTTCGCATCTAAGTTATGATGGGGTTCTTAGTTATTCCAAGATACTTGTCTCATATGGTTCATGTTTTAGATGGTTTGGAGGTAGTTATTACTTAGGTCCTTCTGCACATGAGGAAGAAATAGCATCTGTCGAGCAGGCATTAGTAACTATATTCTATCATGTTAGCATGTGTATCTGGGTTCTAGTTACGATCAAAAGAGTCAAAAGGTCAATGAACTTGCATATCAAAGTTATATCTTAGAATGGTAGAAAATAATTTAAATTAAAGTCAGAGAAACAAAAAGAGTGAAGGAAAAAAAGAAAGCTGATATTTTCAGCAACGACAAATCGAACCCATTAAGTGTCTTGGGACCTGTATTTTGACAATTGTCTAATGATCAGGACCCACCATCTGATAGGTCCACTGAATAGATTTGAAGTGTCAAATATCACCTTGATCAAATGATTTTAGCTGTTTGATTTTATTATTTTCTTTTGGACAGCAGGAAATAGTGAAAAAATTTGGTAAAGTTTTTAAAGGTAAAAGTCATTCAATCACACTTATATTTTTCCAATTTTGCACAAGGGATTCGTGTTATTTTTTTTCTTTTTTGGGGGGGATTCAGTAACTAGTCATGGTAGCAGGATTTGTTGTCATCTGACATGCTAATATATTAGGTTCTCAGAAATTTGATGCTTTTACTGAATTAGGTTGACAAGGAGGAAGTAGTGAGTTGGGTTTTATCCTTGCAAGCACATCCGAGAAATAAGATCGAATTGGACAATGGTATAAATCTCACTTTTCAAATATATTTTCTTTATTTTCATTTTTTTGTACATGAGTTAAATACTATTCATGTAAGATTGAACTGCCATTGAATTGTCAACATCGTGCAGGACAATTTTATGGGTTCCATGGTTCTAGAACTTCTCAATTTCCACCGAATGATACTGGGGTATGAGCACATGTTATACTAAAAAAAAAGCATTCTCGTTTTGAGAAAGTAATCACTGCAACAAAATTCATGACCTGCTATACTATTTTCCAGGCTGTTTCGTTATATACGGGATTTTTTCTGTTTAATCTGCCCTCAGGTTTTGACTCACAATGGTAGCCATATAGCGAGCACCTATTGTGCTCTAGCCATATTGAAGATTGTTGGCTACAATTTATCGCACATTTCTTTTGAATCAGTCATACTATCAATGAAAAACCTTCAACAGCCTGATGGAAGGTATATTTGTTACTATGTTTTAGAGGTCATGTTCTTGGAACTCCTTTGTAGTTAAGACAAATACTTCTTTTTTTGTGTTATGTGGTGGTATGTTTTCATACATACATAAATATGTGTGTGTGTGTGTGTGTGCGTGGGCAATCACCACACATACACTGATGAAATATAGCGCAGAACATGAAATATGAAGTATAAAGATCCACGTGCCATGTGTGTTTGCATATCTAGATGAACATAGAACTGTATACAGATTTATACTGCAGCTGTAGCCAAAAAATATTCTATGTTGGCATGGTAATCAATTGTGAAAGTAATTTTGTTTATCTGTTTTCTCTTCATCTGTTTTCTTTTCATCTTCTTCTTCTTTCTTTTTATTATTATTATTATTATTATTATTATTATTATTATTATTATTAAGTAAAGTTGGTGTTTTGTTAATCCTTGTTCAGTAATATTTAGTTTCTTTATTGAATAGTATTTTTATTACAATATATGATTCTAAGTTAACAATTTGAAATTATGAATGTGCTATGTAATGCTGACAAAACTTTTTCACTATGTGCACATACAGCAGCCATTAGCCATTTAATATGTCATTCATTTTATAGACAAATGACAATTAATAATAGCATTTTTGGGAACCATCTTCGTCTCTTTATGATTTAAATTAATATTCCTTATTTACCAAAAAATTGAGATTTTTTAATATTTTTTAATAGTAATAATAATATTTATATACTATATTATTTTATCATTAAATATTAGAACATATTTATGTGTACATAATTCTATTTCATATCTATATTTACTGGGAAAATAGCAGTAAATTAGGAACTCTTCCTTGCCTCGTAGGCTTAGCTGATATGATTTTTTGGGTTAGCCAACTTAATGTACTCTTGTTTAGTGTGTGGACCTGGTATCCTTTTTTCTGAATATTAGCCTTAAGTTTGTATTGAGATTATATTGTCTACATTAGAAAGAAAAATACGTGTGAGCTTACTTATATGCAAAATTTGCAGTTATTAATACTCTCTAAGGAATGATTACATGATGATTATTAGTTATTAGAGGATGTATTATGTAAATAAATCTCAGTGTGAACATTCTAATTCATCTAATTAATTTGAATTATATTGATGGACACCAATATATAGGGTTGGATTGTTCACATTTCCCTATATTGTTGCTAAAAAAAAGGAAAAAAGGCCTACCCAACCTTATGGCTACTTGATGGATTCTTCTATTTGTGCTGAAGAACTGAATTTCATTCTATTTTTAAATCATACATGTATTGGTGTACGGTTTAAGAGGTCAATCTCAATTTTAATCTGTTCACCTTTGTTCCTTTATGTTTGGCAGTTTTATGCCAGTACATTTTGGGGCTGAGACAGATCTTCGATTTGTATTTTGTGCTGGTAAGAATGTCTTCCTTTGGTAGTGTGGATATGAAAATATGTTTTTCAAAATTGTGACGCCTTTCTCTGAAGTATTAGTCGAGCTATTTTATGTTTCAGCTGCTATCTGTTTCATGTTGAACAACTGGAGTGGCATGGACAGAGAAAAGGCAAAGGAATATATACTGAATTGCCAGGTTGTACCATAGGTGACCACTCTTTGGTGGTTTATACTTGTAGCCTTTTCTAAATAATACTTTTCTTCATTACACGGAATATTGGTACATTTTCTTTACTACATATGCTGTTCGATGCAGTCATATGAAGGTGGCTTTGGGTTAGTTCCTGGTTCAGAATCTCATGGTAAGTAGATACTGCAAAATCTCTATTATTGTGTGATCAATTCCAGCCATTAATATTTTTAGTTCTGGCATGCAAAGGGATGATATTTGCATCTCTGTCCATGTTGCTTCATTTCGGTTATTTTATCTGCTATTACTGTTCTTTACTTCTAATATTCCTGAGTTCTGTTGCGAAATGCATGTGGAAATAAGTGTTGGAGGTTGAAACTAGAAGGTCTTATGTTTTTTATACGGTTGGGGGTTCTACGGTAACTGTTAAGAATATGGTTACATATCTACCGAGCAGTCTAAGACTAATGTAAAAGTGTATTTTAAATATGAATAAGCTATTAGAGTACAATCTGAAGGCTGAGCGTATTCTTAATTATAATAAACAGTAATTAGTGTCCTTGTTCTTTTGCTGTGACTCTAAGAAATATATTATCGGGCTATAATAGCCTCTTCAAGATTTCGGTCGACACTTAGTGGTTGTAATCTACATGTTTATGGAAATCTGCAAACTTTTGAATGGTGACCATAGTTATTAAAGGCGGTCGCCTAGGCGACCAGGCGGTTTTCCAGGGATCCAGGCGATGCCCGCCTAGGCTGAGCGTGCCTAGGCGACAAGGCGAACGCCTGGTGTCCTAATTTTCCCAGGCGGTCGCCTGGTTGTTAAATTGATTAATTCAATTGATTTTTTAATTAAATATGTTTATTCTAATTAATATATTAATTCAA
This sequence comes from Pachysandra terminalis, assembly GCA_031762675.1. NCBI lineage: Eukaryota > Viridiplantae > Streptophyta > Magnoliopsida > Buxales > Buxaceae > Pachysandra > Pachysandra terminalis. The sequence continues at coordinate 12,707,194 of JAUPMG010000013.1, read as the reverse complement.
GTCTATTTATATTTTATTTTTTGCATGTTAAATTAAAGCCTTTTCTAATTTACATTGCATGAGACATTGAGTTGAAGATTTGAAGTCTTTACAAAAAAAAAAAAGAGATGAAGATTTGAAGTTCAAAACCCTAGAGCTTGAAGACAACAAAACCAGGTATGTTCTTTCTCTCTCTCTCTCTCTCTCTCTCTCTCTCTCTCTCTACCCCTGTTTTCTTTTCTTTGTTTTTTTTTTTTCTGTGCACGCTCTCTCTAGACCCCTGTTATCTTTTTTTTTTCTGTGCACGTCTCATTCTTTCGGCCCCTGTTTTCTTTTTCTGCACACAACTCTCTCTCTCGACCCCTGTTTTTTTATTCTCCTGTGTAAATCTCTTTCTCTTGGCCTCTGTTTTCCTTTTTTTTTTTTCTGTACACTACTCTTCTTTTTTATTTCTGTGAAACTGTAAACAACTCTGTCTCGACTCCTGTTTTTTTTTTCTGTGCAAATCTCTTTCTTTCGTCCCCTGTTTTCCTTTTTTTTTTTTTTTTTTTTTTTTTTCTGTACATTGGTGTGGGTTTTTTTTTTCCGGTGAAACTGTACACCTCTCTCTCTCTCTCTCTCTCTCTCTCTCTCTCTCTCTCTCGACCCCTTTTTTTTCTGTGCAACAGAGGATATGGGTTTTATTTATTATAGCTCTTTTTTTATTAAAAAATGTCGCCTAGGCGAGTGCCAATTGCCTAGGCGATGACCAGGTCTATCGCCTGGGCTCGCCTAGGCGTTTTGATAACCTTGATGGTGACAAATGAGGAATGCAGTATAAATCAGATAATAGGGTTGCAAGAGATTTTAGCTATATGATAACAATTAAGAGGGTTGTACATGTGATGAGCAGTCAAGTTTAAGGAGTTTTTTAATACTAATATATATTTAAATGGGGTTGTGGGGTTGTAATACTTCCACCATGTAACTGATGCTATAAATTAAGGGGAACAATCTCCTAAATTTATCCAAAATAGGCATTTAAGAATCAGAGGACAATTGGAATACATTGATAATGCCAAGTTTAGAAAAGAAGCTTTTTGCTTTGAACATACTTCTCCTGCTGACTAAACTCCTTCCAAAACTCATTTTTCATCCCCTATTCATACTCAAGCATCAGCACAACAAAGAGTTCTAGTTGTCTAGTCAACCCAGAACTCACATCTCAGCTCAAGAGGATGGTAGCAACTCTGCAAATAATCAAATCACCTGACGTTTTTTCCCTGTTGCTTCTACTCTTTCTTTGATGGGCTTAAGTATTGGAAGTATTGTCACCCAGTTTTCTCTTGCTCAGTTCTCCCACAATGGCCTATGGTTCTTTGTTTATTTTCAAGAGCTTGGATTTCAATAGATTTCTATATTTTTTTGACATAAAATTGTTCTCAGAAACCCATCTTCTTCTATTATTATCTATTGCTGTTATTGTTGGTGTTATTATTCTTCGTCTATGTGTTATTTATACGAGTTAAAGATTTTATTCTTAAATGTGCTGTTGATTTTGGGTCAGGAGCCTTACTGTTAAGGTATGGGTAGATGTCAAGCTTTCCTTATTTATATTAATTAAATAAAATGAACCTATATTCATCAACCCAATGCAAACCAAAAAATTACAGTATTCCTTTTTCTCCTTCTAAATTTCTTCTCATATTTTCTTTTGTTTCGGATGAGGATCCATGCAACCAAATATGTTACAATTTTCAAGCAGCTTAAGTTGATTGCAAACATCATTCCCATTTCTGAAAAAGGGTACACATTAGAGTATAATTGGCTAGAGAGTTACGGGACAGGATGTGGCCTTCTGAACTATGGCTTCGAATATGTAACCAATAGGCAGTTTGTAGGAAATTCTGGGAATTGTTGGTATACCTAGCTATTAATGGGAGAGTATCAGGATAACAACTTGGGATTCCTTCTTTAAAAGTTCAGGTACTAGTTTAATTTGCTGTAAGCATAGTCTCATTTTGCAATACCAATTGTCAAAATACTAGATTGACGACCGGCTAGTTCTGCGGTCCTACAATCTTCTTAGATAGCTGCAATTCAGGATAGACATGTTCTTTATCATGCATGTGTTTCTGAACTCACATATTTCTGTGATTAAAGATTCTTTTGCTTTATCACTGTAACATATATCTTATGTATGACTACCTGCATATGCTGTCTGCATGGTACACTTGTCAGAATTGTCATGCCAGTATTATATTTGAGGATAGTTACCATACATACTTGTTTTAGTGCACAGGTGGTGCGACGTACTGTGCTATTGCAGCTCTCCGATTAATGGGTTTCATTGAAGATGACCTTTTGTCTAAAAGGGCACCATCTTCCATCATTAATGTGCAATTGCTGCTCGAGTGGATGCTGCAGGTGAAATTTTTCCTATCTCATTATTATAGGCTGTTATGCTATGCTTTGAGCTGTGTGCTTTTAAAAGATGGAGAGATGAAGGCAAAAGAGAGCTAAATATTGCCATTTAAAAGACCATGGTTGTGTATTTTGATCATCTTCGACTTCGAGTCATTCAGCTTTGATTATGTCCTTTAATGTACTTATAGAGTTGTTACTTACTTCCTTTTTCTGTTGCAGAGGCAAGCAGCTGATGGTGGATTTCAAGGCAGACCCAACAAGGACAGTGACACATGTTATGCATTTTGGTAAGCAGAAATAGACCTCCAGGATTTCCATTGTTTTTGTTGCATATCTTGTTTGTTTGGCAAGGGAATTTTGCATGTGCAGGATTGGTGGGATTCTGAGGATTTTAGGAGGCCACAGCTTCTTTGACAAGGGAGCTCTACGTGAATTTCTCTTGACCTGTCAATCCCAGGTGCTGCTGCTTATACTCCTATGTTTTAGTTGGTCCAAATTTGGGTCCTGAAATTGCTAAGTTAATAGGGATGGTACGTATAGTAATGCAGTCTGTAACTAGCAGGTCCATGCCTTGAGGTGTCATGGTCCTTCCATTTCAAGGTTGCAACGATCGGCCCGATCCAGTCCGTACTGGCCAGTCTGTACTGGGATTGGCCAGGAACGATCCGGTCCCAAGCCATGATACAATTGTTATATTGTGAGGCTTTGGACCAGACCAGTACAACTGATACCAGTACAGACCGGCGACCGGTACAACCGTTCCAGTGTTTTTCTTTTGTTTTTTTAATTTTTAAATTAGATGGTACGGACAGATATCGATCTGGACCGGTCGGGTACCGCCGGTCCGCTGACCAGTCCGGCCTATCCATTTTTTTTTTTTTTTTAATTTTAAGAAAAATTGACGCCCCACTTTTTGTACCGGATCCGGACCAGGCGGGACTGCCGGTCCGTTCCCCAATCCCCCGAGACTTCAAACCTTGTTCCATTTGTTAGGTTCCTCTGGGATATCTCACACAACATTGACATGGTTGATGATGGTAGCCTGTCCACCAGTGTTATATATATATATATATATGTATCTGTGTTTGTATTTAGAGTAATAGATTTTGAGTGTAGATCCTCTATATTGCACTCATCAAGTTGGAAAACCCCAGGTCCACCAGTATGCTACTAGTTTACATCCCTAATTACTTGATTTTCCATTGAACCAGTCGTTAGTTTGAAACTACTGACTTTCAATTCTGCTTATGTTTTCCTCTCTCCAGTACGGTGGTTTCAGTAAATTTCCAGGACAGCTGCCGGATCTCTACCATTCGTACTACGGGTTCACCGCATTTAGCCTGTTGGAAGAACCTGGCTTGAGACCAGTTTGTGTTGAACTTGGTATAACTGATATTGCTGCTATTGGGATCTAACTTCTGCGATCAGTATCCGTAGCTCTGGGTGGTATCAACTGACCATAGAGATTGGTTTTAGATCAGTCAGTAGAAGGTGGAAGATTAGAAGTTAAATGCATTGCAACTCAGAACCAGAAGATGGCAAGATTCCTTGTGTCCACAAAAACATCGTGGAGTTCATATTTTTCCTTAATTCGGTGTATTCTTCATTCAAAGAACTGGTGTAACACAAGGAGCCCGCCCTGTTCTCGATTTCAGATCACTGTACTGCAATTGAAACTGGATTACATGTTCAGCCATTGTTATTGAGATTTTCGAACGAGTAATTTTACCTAGTGGGAAGCCATTATAAGGACCTGTTCCCTGTTTGCTATTTGTTTTGCTTTCAGTGGTTAGCCTACAACACCAGCTTATTTGGTTGCTTTAACCATGACTGGGAAGAAATTTTACTGGTAAGAATGAAGAATGAAGAACAAATACATAGCTTATTATCAAAAAATTTCACTACTGTCACAGAAATAAAGGCATTAAACAAAAACTACTACTCATAAAAATTGTTTCAAAATACAGCTAAAAATCACAATCAAAAACACCAACTCAAATTTGATAAATAATTAACTAGTTTTGCAAAGGAACATGAACTACTTTGGTCCCCTACTAAGCCTTGACAAGTGATAATTTATGCTTTTGAAAGCTCTTCTATTTTTTCCAGCCTGCAATAGGAGTCACATGTGATTGGTATTAGTAAAATTGAATTGGTTTTATGATGCAATGAGCAAAGAAAGGATCACTGCAGCAGAAAAAATATGAAGATTAAAATACAATAAAAATGAACAATCATAGTTTAAAAGGGATTGAGCACCTCAGCCTCAGCATCCATGCAGGTATTCAAGAGGTCCTTCTGCCGAATACACTTATCATCGTTGTTCTGATTAAGAGCCAAGCAATTGAGAAGTGCCAACATTTCCTTCATGCAAGGTTTCCCCATACTTGCAAACTTCTTTGGGTTAATGTAAAGACTATTCTTCCGCCCCATTCTTCTCTAGTTCAACCTAGACAAATTTAAGCAGAAAAATTATTCTGCCTTCACATCAAGTGAACTAGAATAAAATTCACACTAACAAAGATCGCGTCCTTGGGATCCTTGCGGTTTTAATTAAAATAAAATAAAAGCTGGATGGTAAGAGAATCAGATCATTCTCAACAATAGCTTGGTCCAGTAAGTTACATACATGGTGCATAATTATAACTGAGATCATTTCAGTAATTTTATCACTTTAAAACACAAGTTCTAACTTTGAACATATTGTTTGAACTTCCTAATCAGAAATGTAATTACAAAAATAATTGACAAATTGAAACAATAATCTTTAAGCAAAGCTCAGATAGTTGGAGCTGAGCATTTCACCAAAGACAAATTCCCTTAAGTTGTGTTTATTGCACCAAAAACATTTCGAATAAACTTTTGGCTGCAAGAGTAACTTGGAAAGTTTACTAATCTACTACATGTCACCTTTTAGATGCCAGCATCAGTAGCAAATTGATTTGATAAAATTCAAACAAAAAAAAAAATACTTTACAGGGTGGAACTGAGGAGAGGATGAAGGTCCATTTGGTGAAATGGGATCTGATTTGTAGGCCGAAGAATAGGGGAGCCTTGGGCTTAAGAAACTTTGTTTCATGAATAAAGCTCTAATAAGAAAATGGCTTTGGAGATATAGTGCAGATTCATCGGCCATCTGGTAGAGAGTGATTCATATGAAGTTTGGTTCTGATGATTCAATTTGGAGCAAGGTTTAAGGTATCGGTTTCCTACAGGATATTGACCCAAGAAAAACCGAGTTGTATCAGCGGCAGGTACGAATCCAACTCCACTCTAGAAAGTTCAAAAAATTAGAAAATTGTAAATTTGTTGTTTCCAATGAACATTAAAACAAAATAAAATGCAACCTCAATGCAGACGAACCTTAAATAATATTTAAGCAGCTAAAAATGATCACACACTACGTATGGATTATAATGACAAAGAAGAAACTAAGGCTAACAAAGCAAAAAACATAGATGATACATCTAGAAGCCAAATAAATGTCGAATCTGCTGGCCATGGTTCCCAATATTAGTATGGTCAGAAAATGAGCTGAGGAATCAAATAAATCCCAAATTTTGAGGATTTCGCCAGTTGAGACTATACAAATCCTTATTAATTTATCAACTAAATGCATAGATCTAGAGGAAAATAGCAACATGAGCATTATGTGAGACGGGGATGAGTTTGAAACTCGTTTAAACTCAAAGTGGTGAAAAAACACCCTTATAAACGCATCTGTAAAACAGGGGTCCCAAACATTACGACTCAGCCAATACAACTGATACAAGGTCGAGTCATATCAGCATATCTGCCGATAAATAACCACCTTGAATACTTTATAATATTGGGACAAACTTTCATATCGGCCACCTTAAAAACCATACGAATTGGTATTGGCCAACACTTGAAACCTTGGTTTGGAGTCAAAATGGATGGCTCTCTCGAAAAAGCATCATAGATTGGCCTGTAAACAGATCGGATTCAGATACGGTCGAGCTGCACTCGAATTCAAACACATTTCTTCCTAACTTTAAGGATAAAGTTCACATACACTGATGTCAAATTTCAAACAATTCCTTAAAACATTTCATAATTATTAAATGACAATAATAACCTTTAACATAAATGATACAAATTATTCATTTATATATATTATATTTTTTTATATATATATATATATATATATATATATATATATATATATCACAATCGAGATACAAGAACAATGAATAGAACCCACTAATCAATGTTCATGGCTAAAAAAAGATCAATGAAATTAATTAACTAAACATACATTTAGATCGCATCAATTAAAAGATACATGAGAATTTCAATGCATATGAATTGCAAATCTTATGTTTTTGAATTCATATGTATTGAAATTCTGTTGTTTGGATGACACGTTACTCATATGCCTACTTTATTTAATTTGCATAGCTAGTGTATTTTTTTTTTCTTTACTACCATTTATTTAATTCAAGTGATGGATTCTCTTACAAATAGAGATGGCATGTGGTAGGTAAGGGACATGTTTTGACAAACCCTAACCCGCTCCTACATGAGTTCTCCTATACCAAACCCACTCCTAACTAGGGATGTCAATGGGTCGGGTTTGGGACGGGTCTAGCAAGTGCCAGAATCAAACCCTATTATATGGAACGGTTTTGGGTCCCGCCGATTCTGGGTTCAGGTTTGTCACCCTTAGTTCCAGAACCAAACCAAAAAATACTCAATTTTTAATGGGTACCCGTAGGGTATACCCGCATAGTCCGGATTAATATCAGGACCCTATTTTATAGAACCAGAATCGAGTTATGAACCAAGTCTATAAAACCTGAACTGAATCCTGTTAAATGGGTTTGGTTCTATCGGGATTGTCGGGTATCGGGTGCCCTTGACACCCCTGCTCCTAACCTGATCGGGTCGGCATCGGGGAGTGGGTTGGTGTTGACCCGACCACACCACGTATTATAAGTAAATACAGTTTTTTAAGCAAAGCATATATATATATATTTTTTGATATATATGCTTATAAAGTATATATTTTATATGAAATATAAAAAATCAACATATAGTTGAATGACAACTGGGCTGGTTAGGGTTGGGCCAAACCAAACCCCAACCCAACCACGACTCGATTTATGGGTTACCAAACCGTAATCATTAGGGGTAGGGTGGTAACCCACCCCAATGAATATTTATGTGCGTGGGGCATACAATAAACACCCCTAGGATGTGAATTATAATTCTTATGAATCGTGGGAATTGGGTGTCATTTTTTTCCCACGTGAATTTCAATTCCCGTGGAAATTGGTTATCCAAACGCAAGAATCGCAATTCACCCCTAAAGTCTTGCAATCCAAACGAACTCTAAGCAACATTGTAACCATATAATTTATTGTCCTTTACTTTCTAATTTTCGTAATGTTAAACCATCGAAAATTTATCATTAAGGTATTTGATAAGTTCTAATTATTGTCTTATCACATAAATGCATAACACAAATTCTAGATAATGTCATAAATATTTTCCAAAAATAAAATTTGAATTTGTTTACTAGGTTGTCTTTGACCCACATGATTTTATGTAGGAGGGGCAAAAATATCAGAAATATTTTGAAGGAAGATCTTATAACTAAAATTCAATATATATTAGGGGGAGATGTAAATAGCCATATTAAGGAGAGATTTTATAATTATAGCAATAGTTAAAGGAAGGCAATTTAACTAAGATTGTTAATTTCAATTTCAACTTCTTGTCATGTGTTTATTGGATTTTCGTACAATTTAGTGCTGCAATTTTTGTTAAATTGTGACTATCACATCATTTCTTTCTTTTGGGTATTTCCGCTTGCATTTACATGTGACTCCCTCCCTCTCTCTCTCTCTCTCTCTCTCTCTCTCTCTCTCTCTCTCTCTCTCTCAAATAAACATTTAATGGATTATAAGTTAGAAAGAAAATATAAAAAAAACACAAAGAAAAGAGGCTACTACTTAAGCAGAACCTTCGTTGCCCGGGCATTCCACAAGTTTTACAAAAAAAAAAAAAAATGAAGCATAAGACGATTACCAAATCCAGAATATAGAATCAAAGATTAAAGTGATTCACGCATTTTTTCGAACACTAAACAGGATATCTTTTATAGGAACGAAAATAATAATCAAGCAAAACAATTAGAGACCAACAGTAAAAATAAGTAAAAAATAAAAAATAATTCAAAAACCATCAAAGAAGAATCTCCAAAGAAAAGGGTCGGAGAAGGTTTTGGAATGGTACCTTAAAGAAGAACAGAGAGGAGTGGGTTGCAACAAAACCAACAGCGAAGGTGGGGTTTTGTGACTTTTGTCGAACAGCTTCTGCTTCGTCTTGTCTAGCGTATTGGGCGTTTTCGGCTTTAACATAAAGCTCGAATTCTGGAATAGACTGGGCTTGAAGACGTATAAATCTTATGAACGGCCTACGATGTGGTCCATTCCAGCCCGTTTTTAGTAATAAGTAGAATTTTTATCCTAAAAATTATATTTTTTTATTTTTATTTTTTGAAAACATGAGTCACAGGAAAAGAGTTAAGGTTTACCAAGTTCATGTCTAAATTGTTAAGAAAGAGAGATGAAGAGGAAGCACCGATGTATGGCTCAGTTGGTAGCAAGCTGGGCTCTAGTGGGTATCTCCGGAGGTACGTCTGGAATTCGAATCCCACTACAAGCACTTGTGGCCAGGGTTTTACCTTTAATGCTCCCGCCCCACACCTAAGTGGGTGCAGGACACCAAAAAAAAAAAAAAAACAGAGAGGAAATCAAGCACATAGCGATTTATGTGGTTAGACCCATAGTGCTTACGTTCAAGGGGATACATGCCATTTTCTATTCTCACGAGCTCAGAAAAAGTGTGCAGCTACAAAAAGTATGATAAATACCACCTCTTCCAAAAAAAAAATTATTATTATTATTATATCTTTGACCGATGGAGTCAATGGGTGGATCATTAGAACTTTCCGAATACCATGGTAGCTCTCCACATAAAAACACAAATTTGACTTAGATTCAATCCAATCCATTCTAATCAGAATTTTCTGTTCTATATGTGTATTTATCTAAGGCATTCTATAGCTAATTCAGTTTTTTTTTCCCCTTTAAATGCTAAATACATTAAAATGAAATCTTTATCTAAACTATACATCTTAAAGGAAGAACTATAAATTAGTCTCACTTTATAAACTAATTTTCTTTCTTTTCACTCTTTCATAATTTGCACTCTTTCCTATTCTTCCTAGGAAAAATTACCTATATATCCTACTTTAGGTTGCAAATCACCAAATAGTCTATTGACCAAGATTAATCACCTCTCAAGTA
>JAUPMG010000013.1:12664059-12678293 GCA_031762675.1 Pachysandra terminalis | reverse complement strand
TTTTGAGATGTAATTTGATTTCAGTTTCTTTATTTATTTATTTACTTGCTTCTGCTACTCTGTTAATGGAATAAAATAAGCATTTATTTCATTTAAGCTTGGTTTATTGATGATGATCCGCGGTCCAGAAATGGATCCCTAAGATCGCAACTCGAGATTCGTGCCATCCCACTTAGGGATTCGGGTACACGGAGATCGGGGCATGACAAAAATAGTCTGACCCAATATCCAAACACACAAAAAAAAAAAAAAAAAAAAAAAGCAATATAAAACACCCAAAATAACACCAATTAAATGTCCATTAAAATTTCTTGTTGAAATTATCTAAATAACAATTCTATAACTCTCAATAATTTAAAATTATTTAATATTTAAAAAAAATCTTAAAAATAACACATAATTAAATATAATAATTATTTTAATTTCTTAAAAGAACTAAAATATCATTTAAAGAGATTGATACACACTAAGATAGGTATTAGATATTATAATTATTTTTATTAATTATTCAAAAAATATGTATTAAAAAGTTAAGAAAATAATTTGATACCCATTGTTAAAATAAATATGTTAACAAGTACTATAAATTTTTTTAAAAAGGATTAGCTTACACTAAAATATACTTATTATATATAAATTGATAAATCCTATTAAAAAATAAATACATATTATTAAATATAACAACCATTATAATTATAAAAAATTAAATTTATTTTTAAAAAATGATATAATATATTAAATTATTTAAATATAGTTTAATCTTTTGCAAAAAAATTCTCATAAGTATGACTCATTAAGTAGTCGATCTTAGTTGTTTCATGCATTTACGATCTATTATATTTTAGAGCTTAAGACTCTTATTCTGGGTCGTAAGAACAGACCTTAGATGTTTTATCTTAGAAATCTTAATGTACTTATATATATTATTTTAATATCAAAGATAAATATAACAAGACATTAGATTTTGGTACCTAAAAAATCAAATACGAATACGAATATTCACAACTATCACGTGCGTAAAGCAACCCATCAACCAAGGTTAAAACGATGATCAAGGGTGTAAAGCTGTTTTGAACATTAACTTTTAGTGAAAACCGTAAGCCCTTTTGACCAGTTGAATGTTATTAAGCTGTTTCAATCTCTCTTGCCAAGCGGTCAGTTAATTAAGGAGTCTCAATAACAAAACTTCGAGTTCAGTTGATCTTAAAAAACAAACTAAACTTAAACAAACCCAAACTAGCATTTTCTTCGAAAATCACCATAACCAAAAGCCTGCTTCCTCTATATTAACAACTTATTTCATCATTAAGGGCCTATATAAAGACCCATTGATAGAACTCTCGAGGACAAGAGATAATATTAAGAGATGGGGTCCTTCCAGAAAAAGGGTATAGTGGTGGTGGTGGTGTTGCTGGTTGCACTCTTGGTGCCAACTGCTCTTACTATTTCCGTCTGTAACATGAGTCAGGATGATGGATTGGCATGCTACCCATCTGTTAGAAAATGGAACACCACCTGGCCTTCTAAGAAATGTTGCTCTGCATTTTCTCGTGCTGATTGGAAATGCCTGTGCGGCTATAAGAATTCCGTCTGGTTCCGTGTCATCGGAATAGATATAGGGCTTGGCATGCAACTCCCTGGAAAGTGCCACCTGGGTCGTAGCCCGCCTTGCTAAAGTTGGAAGTATCTAAATAGACTCAACCTTCGTCGCTTGTTCTTAGAAGGAAAAAAAAAGTTGTATTATACATCGTTAATATCTTATGGCATAGGGATTAAAGGTTTTCTTATTGTGCGACTAAGCGTTTCCCAGATATCACCCAAGGGATGCTTGGATTTGGTTGTTTAATATTCACTGCATCTGTATCTAATCTACAATTTAATAAGGGTCTTTGGTTCCTTAATTTATTACTAATCATTCTGTGGAAGTACTTTATGGGTATTAGTTTAAAGACTCAAATGGTTGCATGTTAGAATCCTATAAAGTGCACATTATGCCCTCGCACATGTGCGTGCACGGCTGAACCACCATTCCAATTAGTGTAATGAACTATGTCATTATCGTGCTTTTAAACACATAAGCATTAAGGAGCTCACCTTATATAATACCTTCACTTTTTTTGTAACTTTCCAATGTGGGACAAGAGACTTCATAAAAAGGCATGCAACTCAAAACAAAACAACATCATTTTGAAAATATCCAAAAATCCTCTATCATTTTTACAATAATTAAAGACTATTAATATTTAAAAATAATATAGTGATGATAACTTCATTTTGCAAACTTGGCATCATCACAAAATTTTTTACACATGAGATAACTGTATGTTAACCTTGAACTTTCACTTAATATAGATAGTTCAAAGTTTATCAAGGTCCTGTGGTGAACAGATCTTGAACCAAGGACCTTAGAGATAAATCGAAGACTATTACACATACTCTTTTCTATGGGATAAAGATATTCTCTAGCTTTGCAGGTTAATGGCCATGAGCAGTATCCTGTTTCTTGAATGCTCTATAAATCAGTCAAAATTTTCATTGGAAGCGACTTGACTCCCACACTCGTCTAGGTAAGTCCACAGATTTGATTTTGTGAGTCACATTTAAGGACTTATTAATAATATCTTTATTCAGTCTTGCTCATGTAGATCCTAACACTAGTCAATGTCTAGGAATGAGATGATTTCTAACAAAAGTGCACGTGTGTTGGACATAAAGGTTTATCTTATGATACGGTCTAACTAATATAATGATATAAGAAAATATTTTAAAACATATAAATAACAATTTGTATATTATCATCTTAGTAATTTTTATATTTAAAAATATGTAATTCAATAAAATATATTATATTATCTTATCTTTTATTTAAAATTTATCTATTAGCCCTTTTAATTATATAAAGAAAATTATATTAGATTTTTCTTTAACTTTAATGTATAAATAAAATAAAAGGGAATTGTTGCATATAAATTTTAAGGTAAAATAACCTCATAAATTAAAATATTATTAAATATATTAACACATGTATTTATAAATAATTTTAACATATAAATACAAATATATTAAGACATCGTAGCCTGGGTTATGGTACATTAGTTATATAATTTTTTATAAAATTTATTATATTATTAATTATATAAAAAGCATGTGCTTTTTCAACCTAGCCAGGAATGAAAGATCTTAAACTTATCTTTTATTTTAAATTTATCACTTAAAGATTATCATAATATTATCTTAAAATGAAAAGTATGAAATAACATTATTATAATTAATTAACTATCGATTTTATAATTAGTTAGAATCTTGATTTTTATAATTTTAATTTGATTTCTAGACATGGTTTGATTCTTTAAATCCCTTAGATAATATAAATCTTGATAATTAAATTCTTTACTTCGCTTATTAATTGATAATTAAATTCTTGATTTATCTTATTAGTTAGATTCTTAAGTTCTTTAGTAAGATTTTTATAACTAATTAGAATTAATATTTTGATAATTATTTATATTCTTGATTTATTTAGTTATTTAGATTTCTTCACTTTTATGTTGTATAATTAATTAAAATCTTGATTTTTTTATAAGATCTTGATTTACTTTTGTAAATTAGATTTTTTATTTTATAATTTTTTTTATTAATTTGATTCTTAATTTTTGTAATTATTTAATCGAATAATACTATATATTAAAAAAAGAGTATTATTAGTAAATTCCTAACTATTAAATGATAAAGCTTATCTTATTTACTTATCTATTGGTATCCTAAGAGTGTTAGGATAATGGGCTCTTATGATCTACTTATATATTAATATTATATTAATTATCTATTAGTATCATAATATTAATGTTAGAATAAGGGTTTGTTAGTCATAAAAATTAATGAACCAAGAATTCATTAACTTTTTAATTACAAATAAAAAATAAAATAAATAAAGGTATGAAAAGACCTTAATTTATATTAATATAAAAGATAATTATTTATAGTGTTCAAAGATTATTCATCAAATAAATGTATTTTATAAGCTTATTTAAAAAGTGTAAATCAAATATTTATAATCTATAAAGAAAACCTTAAAAAATATCTGTCTTTTAGTTACATTTTAATATTGTATAACTAAATAGGATAATGTTTTTTTGTAAGATCTTTATTTTCTTTTGAATTTTTTTATTAATTTGATTCTTAATTTTTAAAATTATATAATCAAATAAGAAAAAAATTAATAACACTATTAGTTAATTTTTAAATATTAGTAGATAAAGATTTCTTAAGATAATTGTCTATTATTTACTTATATGTTAGTATCATATTAAGTACCCTTGCAATTAGGTATCCTAACAAACTTAGTTTAACTTGTATAAATACACATTTTAATCGTGTCTAATTAGAAGATCAACTCATTTAAATCTAATATCATTATTTAATTGAATTTATCTTTAAGTGTGTAATTGTCTGAGAAAAGGATTTTTAAGTTAGTAAAAAATAAGGATATTTACAAGTATAATTAATTACTCTTAATGAAATTATCTTTTTATTTTAAGACTCCTTTAAACATACTAATTATGTTACCTATGAAAATCTTTTTGTTTGTGAGAGATTGCTTTTTAATTGGACTCTAAGAAGTAAATTGTTAGAATATACTAAATATAGTACGTATGAAAATCTTTTTGTTTGGGAGAGATTGATTTTCAATAGGGCTCTTAAGAAATAAATTGTTAGAACAAAAAAAAAAGGATATTTAAAAGTATAATTATTAGTTTTAATAAAACTTATCTTAAACATCATATCTGAGTGAGAGATCAAGTTTTAATAGGACTCTAAGAAGTAACATGTTAGAATAAAATAGAGAAGGGTATTCTAATCTAAGAAGGGTATTTTATACTCTTTTTGTAGAACTTTCCTTCGCTTAAGAAAAATATTTAGTTCTTAAATTTATTTATTTATTTTGGCAATCACCGAATCTATCTATTTGTTCCTTTGAGAAATATTGCTTGGTTTTCATGTAAAGTTTTCTTCCTTCAAAATTTTAATGTATTTAGATCTTAGGAATCTTCATGAGTTATATTTAGAAGTCCTTTTTTTTTTTATATTTTTAGTACATGCTAAAATTTGTATTTTGTTTCAGTTCAATAATTTAGTGTGTGTTTAGTTCTTATGAATCTTTTTATTTTATGTAGATGCTTAAAGTTTTTGGTTATTTTAGAAACTTTGGTGCTTTTTAACACTTTAGGATTATCTTAATTTTTACTTAGTTATGGTCATATTTTGTCTAGCTTTCTAGGATCTTAGGAACCTTACTATCTTTGAAATTTTAGATTGTTTTAAGTTGTTATTTTTTATTTATTTGTTTTCAGAATTTTCAGGGTTCTCTAGGAATTTTGTTTCAATTATTACCTAATTTATTTTAGGATTGTTTTGTTTAAGAATTTGGCCGAATAATTTTGAATCGGGTAACATGTTGAACTAGGAAAGTAGTTGCCTAACCGTTCCCACTTTCTCAAATAAACCCCTTTACCTAAATATTGTTTAGACCGCCTCAATTTTATATTTTGGTCTATTTGCACTTAAATTGATAAATTATAGGTGACCATTGACACTTTGACCCAATGGGTGGTGACGACCTAAATCGACCCGATCGATCCAGGGTCCACCTGACCTAAGGGTGAACACACACGAGTTGCTAATAGTTGTGACATTGACTCCAAGCAAATAATGCAACGACCTGAAGTTTTTGATGACAAATTCTTTATCCCAAACGTTGTAGCAAAATGGTGATAAAAGAAGAATTGTTGCCGGTGAGAATGATATCATCTACATAAACAAGAAAATAGGTCACATTTGATAGGTGTTGGTAAAATTAGGACAAAAAAGGCCTTTTTAATTTTACTCTCTCCCATTACAATCCCACTGCATAAAGAGCATGCCATGGAGTTGAAAGTAACACGAAATAAGCATAAAAGAATCAAAATAAATAAATAAACAACACACAATTCATAAACCATTCTCGATCAGAAAGTCGAGTCTATTTAGATAGTTCCAGCTTTAGCAAGGTGGACGACGACCCAGGCGACACTTCCCAGGAAGTTGCATGGCAAGTCTTGCATCTATTCCGAAAACAGATAACCACTTGGAGTTCTTATAGCCGCACATGCATTTCCAGTCAGAGTGAGAGATTGCATAACAACATTTTCTAGAAGGCTAAGTAGGGTTCTGTTTTCTAACAAATGGGTTGCATGCCCATCCATCCTCCTCACTCATGTTGCAGACGTGAAGAGTAAGAGCAGTTGGCACCATAAATGCAACCAGCAACAACATCAAAATACCCGTCTTTTGGAAGGACCCCATCTTTTAATATTATCTCCTCTCTTTGTTTTTGCTACTGTTGCAGTTGTTGTTCTCACAATTCTATCACTTGTTATTTTAATAGAAGAAATTGCTGGCTTGGATTTGTTTTAGTTAAATTTGGTTTTAACATGAATTGAAGGAAGATCTCCGTGCTAGGTACACAACAGCCTAACACGTGTCTCTGACGAGTTCACTAAAACTAGTGATCTGTCAAACTAGTTAATGTGACTGTCTCCCAAAGTTCATCCATTTCTAAGTATTTAAATAGCAGGTCAACAGTTTTAGTGAAAATTGTTAGCCCCATGGACACGCGTTAGGCTCGTGTGCACGGGAGGCTTTTGGGATCTTTTATTAGAAAGATTGCTTTCCGCATTCAACTAAAAACTACCGTACAAAACAGCTTTACAATGACACCTTTGACTGTTCCTCAAGGCTCTAAACTATTTTTAACTTTAGTTGATCGATTGTGAGTATTCAGATCTGATGACTCACAATGTAACTTGGTATGCTTTCTTTTTAAAAAAAAAAATATTGGACCGACGGTAACGGTTGCTGGAACGACGGTACCGTTTGTCAGATCGGCGGTACTGGTTGCCGACCGTCAGTATTGGATAGAACTAGTCGATATTGGATTGATCCAAATCGATACTGATATGGAATATTCAATTTATATATCTAAAAAAGCATTAGATCCGTTGGATCACTTATTGGATCAGTTGTACTAGTCGGTCCGTATTAATATCGATTGGATGAATTTGATTCAAAATCTTATAATACAATTATTGTATTGTGGTTTGAGATCAAACCGATCCCGGTATGGATTGGGCAATATGGACCGGATCGGTCATATCCTTGAAACCTTTGAATCAACCCACCTATGTTATTAGTTATAAAACACGCTATAATCTCCCTAATCGACCTAGCAAGGAGGAAAAATACAATGTAAAGCTTGGATGGTACATTACAGTTACACGTGTCATTAATCTATTTGAGAATGATGAGTGCCATTACAAATACACTTGTCACTTGCCCATTTGAGGATACCTACACCCTTTGACAAATTCAACATTAATCAGTTAATCCACCGTGTAGATACATGTAGGCGGCTCAGCTCTTTTAAAAGGAAACCTAGATTTGCTTTTCAACACTGAAGTTTGCACTTTTTATTTTTACTTTTTTGCTTGTTGATGCAAATTACAGGATTGAGAGCAAAAGCCAACAAATCTCATTATAGGATTCTTAGAAGCAACCATTTGAGTCTTTAAACTAATACCCAAAAGTACTTCCACAGAAAAATTAGTAATAAATTAGTAAACATTAAGGAACTAAAGGCCCTTATTATATTGTAGATTGGATACAGATGCATGCAGTGAATATTAAACACCCAAATCCAAGCATCCCTTGGGTGATATCTGGGAAGTGCTTATTTGCACAATAATAAAACCCTTAATCCCTTTGCCGTAAGATATTAACGATATATAACACAATTTTTTTTTTAATCAAAGACGCGGCGAAGGTTGTACAAGTGGGCATATATAATAAGAATAAATCTATAATTCTATTTTCATCTTTGTAATCATAGAATTAAAATAATCTTAGGCGTGTTCTGTTTCTAATGTTCCATGTAAACAGTTGGGAGCCTAAAATATTCTCACTAATGAACAAAAGAGTGAAGTCATACATTGGATACTAAGAAAACAAGAAAATAATATGTATGAACTCAATGTAAAAGAAAGTGACAATAACTATCCTGATATTGCTGGGATGTTGTAAGAAAATTATATAATTATTGTTGAAAATCATGTGTAATGGTGCGTTTAGTTAGGAAGAAAGTCGTAAGAATCTTGAATATAATTTCTTATCTTGCCCTTATACCATAAACCATATTTATGCTATATCAAACCTTGTAATTTCAGATGTTTAAGAAGAGCAACGTAAAAAGAGAAAAAAAAAGGTTTTCTCACATGGACTAATCTTGGAACAAAAGAGGTGTGCCCCACATTTTCTTGATAACCAAACGCACATGAAAAACAAGAAAATGTGCTTTCTAGCAATCGTTTGTACTTTTTTCGTATACAAACAGGGTTTTAGGCTGTATTTGGTTAAATGAAAAAAGTTGGGAAAGGAAAGAAAAGAGCACTTTTCTTTCCTTTTTATTGTTGCTCCTTCATTTTAAGAAAAAAATTTTTGAAAGGCTTTTCACTGAAAATGACACATGTGAAAAAGTACTTTTCAATGTCAACTAACCAACCACAAAATTATTAAAAAAGTTGATTTTCCTTTCCTTACCTTACCTAAGGATTCCGGTAACCAAACAAAATCTTACATTACAAATATGAAAGAAATTATTGATTTGCTTTAGAACATAAGTTCCCATATTATGACTTAAGTTTGAAGGTTAATCTCATAAAGAGTCGCTTTTGAATAATCCCATTAGGTTAATCTCATGTGTTAAGTGAGTAAATAGAAAGGCTTAATTAAAAAAAGGTCGAGTAGATGGAGATCCTTTTTCAAACAAAAAATATGTTATTAGTCAAAACACATACAGTGCATGTTCTTAATCACATAAAAAGAGGGTTTGCTTTTGGGTTGTGGAGTGTTATGCACCAAAGCAACCCTTCTTTTAGAGAGAGAGATAGGGTTTTGTTATTGGAGGTGGGGGGGTGATGGTGGTGTCCGGAAGGTCCACTATTTTGAGAGAAAATATAGGTATCAAGTCAGTTTTATGCCCTCCAAGGTTTAAAGGATTGGACCGATTAGTCCGTATCGAGACCGGTGGTCTCAATTTATGATACAACTAATGTATTGTAAGGTTTTGGACCTAACTGGTACGACCGATACTCATTTGAACTGCTTGGTATAACTGATATTATCTGTCCGCTTTTTTTTTTTTTTTAAATTTATGAATTAGACCATCCAGACAGGTATCATTCTAGGCTTGTTCAGTATCGAGTGATACTATTGGTCCGACGACCGATCCAATTTTTATTTAATTCAAAAAATAAAAAACAATCCACTTTTTATACCGGAGATACCGATCCAGACTGGAATCGGGCGGGACCGGTCCGGTATCCGGTCCTTTAAACCTTGACACCCTCACGTATTCCAGGGGGGAAGTCGGAAACAACACACAAACGAAAGAGTTGACGCATCTTTTAACCTACATCAGACTAAATCACCGAAATTTGCCGTTACCGTTACTTAACGTGACGGCGTTTTGATGACGGCGGTGTTAACCGGTGTAGGTTCTTATCCACCTTTAGAAGTCTGTCTAAATGAGACGGTTTTCTTCAAACAGAATCCGTTATCGTTTCTCCAATTCTCGAGTTGCTTCCTGTTTCGGGGTCTCTGTTCCTTTTGACGAAACCAAATAATGGTGGAAATGAGAAAGATCGCTTATGAACGTTTCTGTTGCTGCGGATTCGAAGCTTATCTGAAAAGGTAATCTTTTGAAGATCCCTATTGATCTTTCTTAGTGTTCAAGTTTTTTTTTTTTTGATTTTTTTAGGTTTGTGTCTTTTTTGACTGTTCGATGGATATTATCGATTCGGTACCGTAATTTCTTCTTATTTGGAGTATTTCAGGAGATTCTAGGGTTTGGGTTTGTTTTCGTTAACAGATATCTGAAATTCGCCCCCCCTTTTTTTTCTTTGTCCTGTGTGGGTAGATATCGAAAATGTCTTCTGTTGTTCGGAAATTATTTCGTTGATATTTGTAGGGCTTCTTCCAGGATAGGATTCCTGAATCTCTATCTGGTTACTTTGTTGATTTTGATGGCGGTTTATGTAGTATGGATGGTTGATTGATGAATCTAGGGTTTTTTGGGGGTGAGATAGATTCATGGAGGTCTTTATGATCTTCTTTTGTCGACTGTGGTGGGATTGAAAATTGCAATTCCACTCCACCAGCAAGGGAGAAGACGAGGAGGAACATGGGAGAAGATCTTCTCACGAGCTTATCCATGGAGAATCATCACCCATCTACACTCTTATCAATGGATACGAGTGCCTCATCACACGACGAATTGGATAGAGAGATGAGTCGGCAAATTATCCTTTCCCGACCTCCCGATATCAATCTCCCGCTGTCGGCCGAGCGCAGCCCACCTCCCCAGCCATGGAACTCAGATCCTTGTGACATCTTGGATGTTGGTCTTGGGTCTCAGATCTATGAGACCGAAACCCTCCTCAGTCTTCCGAAGATTGGGCGGAAATGCGCCAAGCGGATGGATACCATCTGGGGTGCCTGGTTTTTCTTCAATTTCTACTTCAAACCTGTCTTGAATGAGAAAGCAAAGAGCAAGATCACCCGTGACACCAACGGGGTGTCTGGGTTCGATAAATCAGATCTTCAGCTTGATGTTTTCTTGGTTCAGCATGACATGGAGAACATGTACATGTGGGTTTTTAAGGAAAGACCTGAGAATGCACTGGGTAAGATGCAGCTAAGGAGTTACATGAATGGACATTCCCGCCAAGGGGAGCGTCCGTTTCCGTTCAGCGTGGATAAGGGTTTTGTCCGGTCTCATAGAATGCAACGGAAACATTACAGGGGTCTCTCTAACCCCCAGTGTGTGCATGGGATTGAGGTTGTTCGATCTCCCAATCTCGTGGGGCTCGACGAGGAAGAGCGAAAGAGGTGGATGGAGCTGACGGGCAGGGATTTAAATTTCTCAATCCCGCCTGAAGCAAGTGACTTTGGTTCATGGAGGAACCTTCCCAACACAGAATTTGAGCTTGAAAGACCTCCTCTTCCAATGAAAAATAATTTAAATCCCCATTCAAGGAAGTTGCTTAATGGATCGGGTCTGAATTTATCGACTCATCCATCTAACCACGTCAATGGTGATGGTATAGATCTTTCTCCCGTCTGCAACAAGAGAAGAAAGGACTTTTTCCCACACGGGAATGACGAAGATTGTTGTTTGCCAACTAATTCACATTCTGATAGAGTTACAGATATTGAGATCCACCCGGTCGAGCCACCCTGGTTCAACGAGTTTAGTGGGGTAATGAGAAATGTATATGGGCCTGTTACAGCTGCAAAAACTATTTATGAGGATGAAGTAGGATATTTGATCATCGTCAGCTTGCCTTTTGCAGACCTTCAGAGGGTGAAAGTTTCTTGGAGGAACACGCTCACTCATGGGATCGTGAAGATATCGTGTGTAAGTACAGCTCGTATGCCATTCATCAAGAGACATGATAGGACATTCAAGCTAACTGATCCATCTCCTGAGCACTGCCCTCCAGGGGAGTTCATAAGGGAAATTCCGCTTGCAACCCGGATTCCAGAAGATGCTAAGCTAGAAGCATATTACGACGAGACAGGAACGGTGCTTGAGATTATGGTGCCAAAACACCGTGTGGGACCAGAAGAGCATGAGGTCCGTGTTTGCCTTCGCCCTCACCTTGGAGGCAATGAGCTTTTGCTGACATGAAAGTGTTGAATGGACAAAAATGTAAGGGTGATTGTCATGGTTGGTATTTCATTGTTTTACTAACTTTGTACCATAAAATGGAATCTATGAAACAAAGTATCCATCCTTTCCACTCAAATTTTATCTTTTGCAACTTCAACTTGCACAGATTGATCTTATTAAGCATCTTTGCAACCTGTAACTAAGATTGCTCCACAGCTTTGAATCCAAAGTTCTAAATTTGACAGTAAGGATATGAAAACATCAATCTCTACATTCTATCATACAAGTGCTGGAATCAAGTTCATGCCATATTGTTTTTCTCTTTTGTAATTTTTTTCAAACCTGGATGTATGGGGTATCTTGTTAAGACTCCAATTGAATGAAATCATGATTAGTCTCATGAAACATGTATTTGAGTACATATGGGTTGTTTTTCTCATGCATAAGGATTCCGTAAAATGTATGTTGTTCTAATGTTTGTTTCCAGTTCAGTATTATAGCTCTATTTGTGTTGACAATGGTAGCTCTTTGAACTGGATTTTTTCAAACTTGTTCATTGTCAGATTTCAGTAGCAGACAGAGGTTGTGTCTTTCAAACCAACTGTATTTTATCTATTAATCACGGTAACACCACGCCACCAAGTTTTTGTTCAAGCTGACACAGGTCCTTTAATATCAAGTTGCAGTGAAATTTCTTGATTATGATGAATAATTTATCCTTTTTGTTCAACAAGAATACTATATTTGGAAGAGAAAGAGTGGCAATGGATCTCTGCTTAGGAAATAGTATGTGGGTTCCGAACCTGCTTGGTTGTTGTAGTTGCTATCTGCTCCTGAACTCCATGGTTACTGCTCAGTCCACCTCAGAACAGCCTTATCGATAACTCGGCTACCAAAAGAAGGTAAAACAGAAAAGATATACTATTGTTCCTTTGTTTAATATCTGCAATGTTTAGTGTCATATCTGTTTCCCCATTCCCCCCAAAATTAATTTTACTATACCTATTTTCAGCTGCAATATACTAAACAATTTTGATTGTTCTTGCTACTATATATATATATATATATATATTTGTTGTTCGTCCCAGAAGAAATATTTGGTTTCTTAGAAATTCTGATATATCATCCAAGATCAAGTATAAAAAATCTTCCCAATTTAGAATATACCCAGAAAAGGAGTGCACTGGAATATGATGGGTATGATGCGTCTGAAAGTAGTCCACAGAGCCATGAAACAGTAACCATAGCAACCTAAAATCTTCAAATTCCAAATCTAGCTAGGGTCTGGTTGGGCTATTTCAGCCAATCCATAATTGGATTGAAAAAAAAAAAAAAAAAAAAAAAACAAAAAATATTTTGATTCTATTTCTCTTGTTTAATAGGAGAAAGAAAGGTTAAGAATAGGAATTTGATAGAAATTAAGTTATAAATTCTTCTTTTTAAGGACCACAACTTTTACCCACAAAAAAGGTAAGAGATTTTAAAAGAAAAGAAAATAAAATTCGAAAAGTGTTGCCCAACACTTTAACCTAACTCACAATCTCTCTTATATATATATATATTCTTTAAAGTTGTTTTAAACTTGTTTGAGAGATTTGCAAGAACTTATTGCCAAGGCACAGGAATCTGCCTTTCTTTTTTCTGCTTCTCATATTAAACAAACGCTTGACTTTCTTTTTTGTGTTTCTCATATTAAACAAACACTTGAAAAGAAATGTGTTTCCCAATTCCAAGGTTTAGAATCAAAATCCAAAGCTAAACTTGTGATAAAAAAGTAAAGTTCTCAGTTTCACTGGATAGAGAAAGAAAAGGCTTTGATATGGTTAGCCCAGATGGGTAGTTGGGTCCATCCAAGGCAAGTTGCATCCTTGAGAAAGGTCAAAGACGCGAAGCTTCGCCGATACCTCCTCTAACAAGGATGGCGTCATGCCTGATATTTGTGTTGATGTGAGACTTTCCACCTACCTATCAATCACTACACCATTGTTTTTGTTCTCTTTTCCATAAACTATCTATCACTCTACACAAGTCTTCCACGATATTTTCTTTTCTCTTCTATCTTTCCAAGGAAAATATGAAGAGAACAATAAAATATAGAGGAAGAGCATAACATCAAGAAAAAGAAAAACTCTCCTCTCAAAAAAAGAAAAAAAAAAGAAAAAGAAAAACTCCAAAGCATTTAGGGCAGGGGAAGAGCTACATAGGGGGCGAGAGAGGGCAACTGACCCCTCAACTTTTCATAATTTTGATTTCGGTTTATTATTTTTATAGTATATGACACATTGCCCCTATAAAATTTTTTTCTTGCCCCTAACATAAATTAATAAATTTTTTAATAATTACATTTTGATCTCCAAAACTTTCACGGTTTTTCTTAATGTTTAATAATTATATATATATATATATATATATATATATATATATATATATTTTTTTTTTAAATTAAAAAATTTATAAATATATATATATT
>JAUPMG010000013.1:12650114-12661237 GCA_031762675.1 Pachysandra terminalis | reverse complement strand
ATAAAGATGTTGATTGATTCTCGTCCTTGAAAGTTATGTTCATATTGAGAACTATACATATTAGAACAGGACAAGGAAGTGCTGAACTCTCCACCCGTACTGTAAAACACAACTTGTGGGCATGACAGGCAAACCTAACAACTGATTTGTTCTGCCAAAAGAGACTTACAAAATGTTATCCCCATTATTTGATTTTGGCCATCTTACCTATATAATTTTCACATGCTTCCATATTTTACTTTTTTTATCCTAAAGACTTTAATTGGCTGGATTTTTATGATCATCTGATTGGTTCCTTCCCCTGAAATCTTCTTAGTTAGACATATGGATGGCAGGTTGAAACCTTCCTTGTATGTTTCCATGACTCTAGGTCTGGGACCCTGGTGTTCATCTTATATCTGCATGCACCTTCCTAAATTGATGATAAAACAAAGAAGCTGATAATAAAATAGGAAAGACCAATCATTTCTTTTTTTTGGTGACGTGGAACCCCCAAACCCACTTAGTGGGGACAGGGTAACTCCACTTGGGTGGAGTTAAAACTGAGTCCATCTGATGTGGAATCAGAAAGTTGGTGCACCTCCGCCACAAATGTGAATAGGCGTTCAAGATTTTTCCAAATTTATAAGTGGAACAATAGACTGGTGCCTCCACCAACAAATGCGAATAGGAGTTCAAGATTTTTTCAAATTTATATAAGTGGCAGGATAGATTAGTATGTACCCAAAACCAGAGATCATGTCCCTGTTGTTATTCATAATTATGAACTACTATTGACCTTGCTGAACACAAACATATTAATGTTCGTAAGTGAAATTTGGGACCTTCAGTTTCAGTGTTCTGTACCAATTCGTTGTGTATTCAAAGAATTTGTGAAATAATTCAAGATTTATTACAGGATGAGGAAGTCCTAGAAGAGAAATATGCTTCTAGGGGTAGAAAACAGATTCCGGAGTATTCTCGGCCAAAGAGGAACAAGCGATCAAAGCGGAGGCGTGCAGGATGAACACATTATGTACATTCTACTAATTGCGTGTATTCTGGTGAGTCTTTGTATACCTCGATAGATTCCTTTAATTAACATATATAGCAGCCATTTTTATTTTGGCTTATTTATTTTAAAGTTCTTGGTTGTAAATTATGGTATGCAGTGTGCATGTAAAGGAAAGCAAGATTTAATACGGTAACAAAACCAGAAATTCAACAGCAGTGCCCTTTCTCCAAGTCAAGTTTTCACTTTATAGAACCCTCCACATGAAGTTGTGCGTAGGCAAGTACATTATTTGTATAAATGAAATTTTAGAAAGATCTTTATTTTGTTGCAATAAGTTGATTTTTACCTCTCCTTGAAGACTCGGAACATATCTTGAGTTTTTCAAAATATTGAAGATGCACAGGCCATGTAAATCATGGCTTTTGTGGTTGAATATTCAAGATAGATACACAACATGAAATTATAGGCATTAACAATTTTAGAAATTTATCATCCGAAGGTGTATTGAATCTGACCTTCAAATAAATTCCATCCTTCTACAAAATACACAACCCGTCTAGTCATTTCATCTTGAATATATTTAAACAACTCCTACGGCAAAGGAACATCACTACAATATTCTCTACTCACCACATCGAACAGGTATCTCCATCCATTCAAGGCCTCGATCTAGATGGTGGGTGATGATTTCCAACTGGGTTGGGTCCAGATGGGATCTTATGATTCTTCTTCTGTCCAACCTGCTTTCTAGTCTTCTCCTATTCATAAATACAAAACAAGAAGAATTAAGTTAAACGGCATTTGAAGTAACTGATATGAAAGAGAAGACATAAGAACTGGAGGACTAAGAAGCAGATCATAGCGTTGACACTTACCCAAGTAAGTAAATCATATTTGGCAGCCGAGCGAGATCCAGGTTGTGCAGGTCTGAGCTTGAAATCAACTGTGAGAAGCATTTAAGAAAACAATCTCCATTAAAACTAACAACAAAAAACTAAAGAGGATTTTTTGTACTTGTTTTCAATTTTACGTGCACACACTGTTGGAGTTTCAGGATGTTACTATAGCTAATATTGGGAGTTTAGTGGTGACTTGCCTGATTCTATAGCCTGAACCATGATGGAGTTGGAGTAATAACATTGAGAAGCTGCAAGCAGGAGGTATGCCAAGAGAAGAGTTTGTTTTCTCTTCATCTTAGGCATGGAGTTGTGGAGAAATGGCAGTGTGGGGGCTTTTTCAAGCATGAAGAAACATATTTAACTGATACATGTGTTCGAGGAATCATAGGCTAACTTGAAAAATAGGTAATGTTTGCTAGAGCTGTTCCGGATCCTATGCCGTTCAGATTGACATCTGATTAGATTATAAATATTGGTTTGTCCTCATTGTGGGTTGACTTCTTTGTAGCAATCATTTTAACCATGATATAAAGTCATAAGCTCTTGCATGGATTTTCTTTTGAGTGCCCCAACCTTGCTTTAGTAACTGGTGCATTGCCATGGGATTTCTAGACCTACCAATCATAATTTAAAAATCATCCTATTATATTAGATTTCTTGGTGTCCTCCCCGTAAGTACAATTTATTTATTATTATTATTTTTTAACTTGCTTGCTTTTTGCCATGTTGCATATGCTTTTTATTATTCATTTATTGTATGTCAGAAAATTTCGTTGAAATACATTCAAGAAATGAAGAATCGTAGCTTATATAAACAGATTACTAACCTACGAATCATAATTTAAAAATCATCGTATTATATTTTAGATTTCTTGGTGTCCTCCCCATAAGGACATTTTTTTTTTTAATTTGCTTGCTTTTTGCCATGTTGTATGTGCTTGTTAATATACGGCAGAAAATATCATTGAAATGCATTCAAGAAATGAAGAATCACTGCTATAATTTGCTTTCCTGATAGTCTTTTCTGAATATTTTCATTTCGATTCTTGCTTCTATTCTTACTGAATATTTCACATCATATCTCCGTCGACATACCATGGCTGTTTCTTTTTCTTTTTTGATTTTTCGTTCTTGCGATGAAGCTTCACATGTCCAGGTTGTATATGGAACCATGGACGGTTGGTAATGTTCTCTTTCTCAATACAAAGGATTGATAAGAAGCTTATTTGAGTCAAAATTATACGTGTTTTTATTGGTCAAAACTCCGTTGGGACCCTATGGAGATGTATGATACTTTATACCCCTGGGATGAGTGGATATGCCAATGTTAAAAGCCCCTTTTAAAACTAATCTTAGAGAGATTTCTGCTATGCTTTCTGTTTATTCCCTACCCATTTAGAAAAGGCAACACAGGAGTGGGGCACTGCCTATAATGAGAAGGGAGATTCTTTTCAACTTTGTAATAATAAGGCATGCCACATTGACCCTAAAGAGACATCATAAAAGAAACAAAAGCTAATAATAGAGATTGTCTGTCTAGGATTTGTAGGATATTAAACCATTGATTGCTTTTTCATTTGGAGTTTTGTGTTATCTGTTTAGCTGCTGTGTGTGGGGGCCTATTATGCTTGTGGTGGACGTTCCTGGGCTAGCCATTTGATTCCTGTAGATCAGACTCAATGGCACACATTGGGTGGAATTGGTGGGCCTAGAGCCTGGTGTTGGTAGGTTCTGGTTGATGATGCAGCCTTGTGCAAACTTGCAAATGATGGGGATTATAGGATTTGTGTGTTGGTGTGGGCGTGGACTTAGCCACAGGGGAAAGTCTCAGGATTAAACTAATGCTGCTAGTTAGTTGTTATTGCTGTGGGGCCTGTAGGGTTCATGAACCAAGTGTCCCTACTTGGAAGGGCAAATAAGAAGACAATAATTGGCAGGCTCTCCAGCTCAGAAAGCGGAGGTCTTAGGTTCGACTCCCCGGGGCTTACCTGATACATGGTCTTTGTGTGTGAGGTCATGCATCCGGGGTTTACCCTTAAAGCATTAATTTCAAAAATGCCTTAAGAGTACAGAACGTCTTTAGAGCGTTACTATATATATATATATATAAAATTGAAATTTAATTTGATTTAGAGATGTATTCTTACTTAATAAAATAAAAAGAGAATAAGAATTACAAGATTTTTAATATATTAAATTAAATTATCAGTATTCTAAAGAGTTAAATGAGAAAGAATATTTTATTAGATAAATAATAGACATGAATTGATGAGATGAGAGTAGAGGTGGCAATTTCTGACCCGCCTGCGATTTAGCGGGTTTGGGTTCATCTTTTCGACCTGTGGGTCGGGTTAAGGATCTAGAACCCGTAAATAAACGGGTTGGGTTAATCCGTTTGACCCGTTGGGTTAGAGCTATATACAAAAGTTTATATACATAAAAGCTTATATACTAAATTTATTATACATAAATTAAAGAGCCTATAAACAAAAGTTTAGCTAGGGTTTTGATTCTTTGAAGAAAAAAAATTGTGCTCACTCTTTTCTTCTCCAAGCAGAAACCCTAAAAAGTAAAAATTAATAGCTTCCATCCGTTCTCTCCAGCACATCCATTCGACGGCGGCCATTTTTCGGTAGCTGTATTCATCGACGACGGCACTCAGATCATCTGGCGACATCTCGAATCCATCACCCAAATCAACCGGTAATCAATTCCCCATCTCTTCTTCTTTTCCATTTTCTTCTTCTTTTTTCTACATCATTTTTTTCTTCTCAACCTCCATTGCACCTGAGATTGACGTTTCTCAACTTGCTATTGACGTCAAAACTGGTTCTGATTCGATGTCATCAAAACCTTATAGAGACATATGTTTCTTGATCCAATGACCTAGTTTTGACTTAGAACATTGATGGGTTGGTGAAGATCAATTGATAGTTCAAACCTGATCAAAGATGCATTGTTGCTTAGGAGGAATTATTAAGAAAAAACAATTGGATGGGTCAGATGGGTTGGGTCTCAACCCGCTTATTAAATGGGCGGGCTTGGGTTTAGGATCAACCCGTTGATACCCTATGTCAACCCGACTTAACAGTTAGGGAATTTGCATTTAATGCTTTTGAGCTTTTGAATTTAAAGACTTACATATTTTTTTTATATATTTTTTCAGCACGACCGTGACTTGTGAAGTAGGTCTGCGTTTTTCTTCTCTTGAGAACACGGATTATCAACGAATTTAACGATAATTCGTTAATTCGAGTGTGGACCGTAAGAGTCACATGGTTTGGACGAATTAGGTAACTAAGGGTTTACGCTGTTCCCACTAAGTGGGATCGGGATAGGGGTGATAATGGGCTGTGCTAGGCCGGCTGGGTCATAATCTACATATAAGAGCAATTTTGTTGGCTAGAGTCCGGTTTAGGCTTCGGATTTACCAGTGTTTGCCCAAACTTGCCCATGATATTATTTGTCAAGCTCGAGCCCGCCCATGTTTTTTCAAATGGGCAAAAATACGAGTAGAATGTAAACCTCTAACCACTAAGCTACACTCACATGATGATGATGAGCTCAAATAAACGTTGCCAAACTGATCGGTAATCTCGGACCAGGCTGAGCTAATTTAATATAAACCCGAGTCTGGTTTGAAAAACTGATCGGGCCTTAAATTTCAGCCTGTCCTGGCCACACAGGCCACTAACCCTTGCCAAGCCGGCTCAAACATAGGGCTGGTTGATTGGGCCGGGTGAGTCACCCGGCCCATTTCCACCCTTAGATCTGGGGTTCTATGTCACCAAAAAAAAAATTAATAATAACAATAATTGAGTCGCATATATGATTAAAATTCAATATAGCACAATTAAAATTCAATATAGCACAGAAAGTGACCACATGCATTGCATACAGAAGATCGTATCTGAAGTGTCGTTGATTAGAGGCTTGTATCCATTGATTTCTGCTGATTGCTTGTAGTTTTAAGTTGTTGCTCAAGTATGTTGCCGCTAGGATGGTTATGGTCCTTAAAAGTCATATAGTGATAGTGTAAGAAGCAGACAGCAAAATTATAATTATCTTTTTCTAGCTGCTTTGATTACAAGTAAGAAATTACCTCCATAAATAAGAATGAGATTATATTTTTGTGTACACCTTTCTATATATGCCTTTGAACTTGAATGGAATACGTCAACCACAAATATATTAACGAGTTAAGTATGAACAAAATGAGTCTAATGGCTACGGGTGTACATGGGCTGTGCTGGTCTGCAATGGCCGGCACGATTGAGCCCGCCCAGTCATGGCATGGTTTGTAGGCCATAGCCGTCAAACCTTGTTGGGTGTTTTGTGACCCACAGCATAGTATGGCATTGCCCAGTTATGCCATAGGACGTGTGCTGGGCCTGAGGTGTTCAAATTTAGCCACGGTTCGTAGGCCATGCCGTGCCTCGTTTTTTGCGGCCCACAGCATTATATGACATTGCCATAGGACGGGTGCTGTGCTAGGCTTAGGGTGCTCAAATTTAGACACGGTTTGTAAGCCATGCCGTGCCTGGTGTTTTGCAGCCCACAGCAAAGTTATGATATGGCTCAGCCATGCCATAAGTCGCGTGCCGTACTGGACCTAGGTGGGCGCAGTAAAAATATCCATGCTTACAATTAACTAAGTCCGAAACTGTGGTTAGTGTTAGGCTGATGTTGACAGGTCCAACCCACTCACATAGGCATTACCCAGGATCTAAAAATATCATAGACAGTCGCCAATTTTTACTATTTATTTTCTCTCGTCTGTTCATAGTATACTTACAATCCTGACTTCTGACACACAGAAAAGCACGTTCTTTATCTCTGCGTTCACACGTTTATCTCTTGACTGTCCTTTTTCCTTTCCATTTATACCCCTACCTGCTTTCATCCGAGGCTTCCTTCCTTCGATTTTCTTTCATCATCTTTTCTTTTTTTCGCTCCTTCCCCACTTTCATCAAACACGTTAGCCCAAAGTTATTGTTTTTTGGTCAAAAAGCTAACCCAAAATAATTTGGTTTGGTTTTAGGTCAGGGCTTTGATAAACCAACCAACATGAAACCCAAACTAAATTAATCTGATTAATAATATACATAAAAATCCCTCTAAACTTCTGTTTTTTCTAAATAAATCCTTTGTTATAACAGCTTAAGAATTTATAAGAACCCTCAAGTTGTGATTGTGCTTATCAATGCCTATTAACCCATCCAAATCAATCCAAAATTACAATTTAGGTTGAATTTAGGTTGAATTTAAGGTTTATAAAATAAAATCAGTTTAGTGTGTTTGGGTTTCAAATCGGTTTGAATTGACCTTCAACGTCGGTTTCGATTTGAATTGAGGCCATCCTCACCCAAACAGAACGGCGTTGCACCCCTAGTACCCCACGGAATAGCTCTTGCTGTATTATCCAAGGGCATTTATGTCCTTCCGATTCTCATTATTTGAAAACTGTTTATGTATAGTTTAAATGATTAATTTAATTTACACCCCTCACGTTTTTGACAAAGGCAGAAACACCCTGTGGTTTTTGAAATGTCACTTATACCTCTTGAGGTTTTGAAATTTAAAGACACCTTTTCAATAATTTTTTATTTTAACATTAATAAAAGTGCTGACATTATTTATATTTTTTACCATATTACTTTTGTCTAAAGTCAAAAACGACATTTAGAACTTTTATTAAAGACATTTATATCCTTCACCACCACCACCCTACCACTATCCCACCACCACTACCTAAGTGTGCAAAGGATGCACATTGGGTGGTGGTGGTGGTGGCGGTGGCAATGATAGGGTGGTGGAGGGAAAGGTAGTATAGTGGTGGGTGGTGATGGTGAAAGTAGCGTGGTGGTAGCGAAGGTGGTGTG
The DNA here is from genome assembly GCA_031762675.1 of Pachysandra terminalis. Lineage (NCBI taxonomy): Eukaryota > Viridiplantae > Streptophyta > Magnoliopsida > Buxales > Buxaceae > Pachysandra > Pachysandra terminalis. The sequence continues at coordinate 12,653,462 of JAUPMG010000013.1, read as the reverse complement.
GTGATAAGAGTAGAGTTTAATAAAAACAGAATTAAAAAGATAAATTCACATGTTTTTAAAGAGAGAGTGTAAGTATCTTTTCATAAATCATAAATAAGTGACTTTTCATAAATCATAAACATGAGGCGGTGTTTCTGCTATTGTCATAAACCTGAGGGGTGTAAGTGGAGTTAACCCTAATTTAAAAAAACCCAAACCTTCTTTGGTTCCCTAAAACCCAATCCTTTCCTATAAATACATACCCAAAGGAACCTTTCATTTTCCAAGTCTCTCTATGCTCTCTCTGCTTCCCATGGCTTTCTCTTCTTCCTTCCTGCCTTTCCTTATCTTATCCTTCACCCTCACCCAAGCTACGTACCCCGGGCTCATTTTAACAGTCGTCAACAACTGTCCTTTCCCCATTTGGCCCGCTATCCAACCCAACTCCGGCCACGACGTTCTCGAAAAAGGTGGCTTCTTTCTCCACGCTCTAACCCACCGGTCCTTCCCTGCCCCGGCTCACCACTGGTCGGGCCGTATCTGGGCCCGAACCGGCTGCACCTACGCCAACCACCAGTTCTCGTGCCTCACCGGCGACTGCGGCGGTCGTCTCGAGTGCAACGGCGCCGGTGGAGCCGCTCCCGCCTCCTTAGCACAGTTCAGCCTCCACCACGACCACTACGACCGGTCCTCCTACGCCGTCAGCCTGGTCGACGGGTTTAACGTTCCGATGACGGTGACTCCTCATGAAGGTAAAGGGGTTTGCCCGGTGGTGGGTTGTAGGGCGAATCTGCTGGCGACTTGTCCGGCGAGCTTGCAGCTTCGGAAGCCGGCGGGTCACGGACCCGTTGTGGGGTGTAAGAGCGGTTGCGAGGCGTTTGGTACTGACGATCTGTGTTGCAGGAACCATTATAACAGTCCACAGACGTGCAGGGCGTCGGGTTACTCGGAGTTCTTCAAGCACGCGTGCCCGACCACGTTCACCACTGCGCACGATAGCCCTTCTCTCACGCACGACTGTGCGTCACCACGCGAACTCAAGGTCATTTTCTGTCACTGAGCTGAGTGACCTGCACAGAGCAGCAGCAGAAGAAGAAAACGAAAACGATTTAAAAAAAAGGAAAAATAATCTTTCTTCTGAAGCTCTCTTTTTAGCTTTCTCTTTGTTCAAAACCCAATGTCTAAGCTTTGTCGTTGTCTTGTAATAGTAGTTTTTTTTTTTCTTGTTTGGTACTCTCTCTCTCTAGTGAAACGTGATGGCTAGTCCAGCCAGTCCAGACATTGTAATGTTCATGTCTAGTCTTCTTGAAAAGCCTAATGTAAGTTGATCATATGATAATAATAAATTGGATTGGGCCAAAATCTGATTAGATTGCTTAGGTTGTGTTGGACCCGGCTTGTGCTTTTGGATAAACAATCGTTAGATAAGAAACTCAAAAGGAGCACCAATTAGGGGTGCAATATGGGTTGGGCTAACCTTAGGGTTGTAAACGAGCCGAGCCGAGCTTTGATTCAGGCTCATAAATTACTAGCAAATGCTTAGGCTCGGCTCAAGCTCGTTCAAAATTTTTAGGCTCTGAGCCGAGCCGAGCTTTGTCCAGTTCGGCTCAGGCTCGTAAAAGCTCAGCTCGCAAGAAGTTCGACTTATAAAAAAATTGAATTGTACAAGAGCTTAGATTAGTTAATATGTGTGTTTAATATTAAAATATAATATAATATATAGAAATATGAACATATAATCTCATGTAAAAATCGAGTTGAGCTTTAGCCGAGCCTATCCAAGCTCGGCCGTTAAATAATAAGTTTTTTTTTGGGCTCAAGTTCAGCTCGCGAGCCTAATTATAGAGCTCAAGCTCGGCTCGTTGACACCCCTAGCTAACCCCAAACCAATTTGGCTTTGGATCAGTTTTGGGTTGAAAAAAGCTAACTCGAATTAATTTGGTTTGATTTTGAGTTAGGACTTCCGATAACCTGATCAAACCTGAAACAAAAACCAAATTAACCCGGCTAATAATATATTTATTAGAAGTACGTAAATTTTAGAATTAGGGGTTTATAAAAAATCCCTTCAAAACTTATGCTATTTCTAGATAAGCCTCTTGTCATAAAAGCCAAGGGACTTGTTCAATATTAGAAAATCTGTCATTCAATCTTGACGAATTGAGGTTTTTCTTCCTACTTACACAATACTCTTCACTTATCAATCTGACACTGACTCAAGTTGTAATTGTGCTTATAAATTTGAATTAATCCAATCCAAACCAACCTGAAATTGCAGTTTGGGTTGGATTCGGTTTAGGGTTTACAAAATAAAAGCAGTTTGGGTTTTATAGTTCGGGTTTCAAATTAGTTTGGGTTTGGACTGATTTTCAAGGTCAGTTTGGGACTGGGTTGAGATCAATCCGACCCAAATCGAACCCACTTATTCAAAACATTAACAAGTTGTTTGGTTTAAAAAAATATATTTGATAATATGGGTAACTTAACAAGATAATCTCATAAAATTTATCTTAAAATTTACCGATGAAAATTTTATTTTCAAAAAGCATAGTATTACGTTCAAGATTAGAAGTGTAATTTTCAGTTTTTTATTTCCGCATATAGTAATAAGTTGTTACATTAACTTGTACTTATTTATAATTCATTAAAGAAATTTATACAAAAAATTGATACAAATTCTTTCCATGTCTTGTTATTTATGGATACGCCAAATGGTCACACCGGTCGGTACCAGATCGGTCCAGAGCTGGACCATTCAATTTATAAATTAGAAAAAAAAAAAAAAACATTGGATTGGTTGGATCGATTATTGGATCAGTTGTACCAGCCGGTTTATACTAGTATCGGTTAGATCAGTCTGATCCAAAGCCTCACCATACAACTATTGTATCGTGACTTGGGACCGTACCAGACCAGCCCTAGCCGATCCCATTACGGACCGATCCTTGAAACCTTGCGTGATATACCATGTTTTGTAACTCCGCACGTTCGAGCTGTTGAATTGGTTTCCATTTGTAAAACTGAGTCGGGTGGGCTTTTAACCTATTAAGTTCTGAAAATTAACAACACCCATCAATTAAAAGAAGGTTTACATATTTGTTGGGGTCATTAATTTGTTAGTTTCGATTATGATGATATGTGTTGGGCACTTGGACTATCCGTTGATTAGTTGTTTCTTGTTCTGAATAAACCAAAAGATTATATTATTTTTTAATTTATTAAATATTTTATTATATTTAAGGTTATTAAAAAAAATATCACGCTTTTCAATAGACCTTTCTCTTAAAAGTAAAGATTATAGTTTTATATTATAATACATGTGACAACAATTCAATATTGGTTTGATCAAGATTGGTTCTTGGGTTGAAC
>JAUPMG010000013.1:12620937-12642124 GCA_031762675.1 Pachysandra terminalis | reverse complement strand
AGTTTATTTAGTAGGGCTGTGTGAGATCCCATGTTTTGTAACTCGGCCCAATCCGATCAGTTCAACCAGTTGAATGGATATCCATTCGTATAACTAAGTCGGGTGAACTTTTAATCCATTAAGTTTCGAAAATTAGGGATAAGAGAAGTTTTACATATTGGTGGGTTGAGTTTTGTTTAAGATAAATTACTTTTTGACCCCCAAAATATTTTGATAATTATAGTTAGATCTCTTGTAATTTTTGAAATTATAAAGACACCTTTTGTTAGAAATCTCAAAGGGATCAGTAAACTAGCAACATTGAGTCATTGATTGATATACCCCTTGTAAATCGTTATTCATCAATGATGTGTCTCCTTTTTTTCCTTTTTGATGAATGATTTAAGTGTGACATTGGAGCATGATGACTCTTTAGTCGAGAGACTAAGGTGGATATTTTAGACCTAAGACTTTATCTAAAAATCATTCAATTATTTATGAGAAGTATATCAATCAATTAGTTTGGATGTTACTATAGTTTCAAACATTGCAAGGAGTGAAATTGTCAAAAACCTCAAGAGTCAAAGTGTAATTTTAATGATGATTTGTATTGGGCAATTGGACTAGTGGTAGATTTTCATTTTCTTTGATGTCTGTAATATTCGTATACGGTGAATAATCTTTATTTGATATTTGAAATTTTCATACCTTACGATAATAAATCCTTTAAACTATGGTAGTTGATTAGCTATTTCTTATCATTCTTTCTTTCGTACTATTACATGTATATTATGATACATGTACAAATGGGTCGGGGGCGATTGGGCATGAAGTATGTTTGGGACTTAGAGAGAATATGAACAAAAGTACAGGTCGGGCCTAGTGCAATAATAATCGAGTCTCATGTTGAGTCTGAGTCCCAAAATTAGGCACGGCACGACACGTGGATCTTATGAACAAAAGTACAAGTTGGACTTGGTGCAATAATAATCGAGTCTCATGTCGAGTCTGAGCCTCAAAATTAGGCACGGCACAACACGTGGATCTGACAAATACGATAAGGCCCGTTAAATACGATTAAATCCAACTTAGAGAAAAAATAAATAAATAAATTCTATAATAACTATAAGTAGATTTGCAGAAAATTTAGTTTCTTTTTTTTTAGAGAAGTTGAAAAAAGGAAAAGAAGAAATAATCGAGGGTCGCTAGCTAGCATCCTTACTTTCTAATTATGATTATGATAAGGGCAAATATAGAAATATAATAAAATATACTACTAAAAGAAAGCACTGCCATACGTGAACGCCACATCTGATTACTTATCAATTATCATAATCAATTTAAGAGAGATGTTAGAGAGAGAGAGAGAGAGAGAGAGGAGAAGAGATGCGACTCGTAGTCGCCTTATCATCTATACTTTACATTCTCACCAAAAGAAAAAAAATCTATATTTTACATTTCCCTATTAAATTTCTTTCTCTCTCTCATCTCTCTAGATTAAATTTACATAAATATCGAACAGTGTAGACTTGTAAGATTTACGGCAATTTCTTGCTCTCTTTGCTTACATATCTTTCCAGCTTAGATACCCTTAAACGCTTTCAAGCCATCTCTCTCTCTCTCCTCTCTCTCTCTCTCTCTCTCCGATGAGTTCGACGACTCAGGGGAGCCTGCTTCTTGCTAAACAGCTCAGAGGTAAGGGGATGATAAAATTATGTTCTTTTCCTCCTCAATCTCGTTGATTATGGTTGGATTTCTAGGGTTTTGTGAATTAAGGGAATTGATGATTGATCGATCTTTCTTTTTCTTTTTTTTTAATTTTGCTCAGATCTGTGTAAAAATCCCGTTGATGGATTCTCGGCTGGTTTGGTCGATGACAGCAATATCTTTGAATGGAGCGTCACGATTATTGGACCTCCTGAAACACTCTAGTATGGATTCTCTTCTTTAAGAGCTTAAAGATCGAATCTTTTTTTTTTTTTTTTCCTGTTTGTGCATCTTGATTATGTTTAATGTGTTGTTTGATGATTGCTTTGTTGCTTTACTTAATTTGATTGGATGAAAGTGTTGTGATTTGGGTGATGGTTGTTACTGTTTGGTGTTTGATTGGTTTCGATTTTGTCAGTTGGTTGATGTATTTGGTTTGTTCGAGTGGTTCTGTGTCCAGAGAGGTTTCTGGGTTTTTTTAAGAGTTTGCTCTAATCTAGGGTCAATGCTCCTGTTTCAAATTATATGAAACCTCTATATAGGATAGATTTGATTGAAAGTTTCCCCCTTCTTTGTATTCTTTTGTTCTATGTTTCTATTGTTTTGATATCTTAAATCCGGCTTTTGTCAGGATATACCCAGTAATGTATTAGTATTTATTTATCAACATGGTATTTTGTTAATCTTTTCTTTTCTTTTTTTTTTTCATTGATGTTTGAAAATAATTGGTCATGGATCAATTAATCTCTTTTGCTTTTTGGGTCTCAAGAATTTCATATCGGCCTATGATGGATTCTGCAACACTAGAGTTTTCCATTGGTTTTATTATTTTTTTCTTCTTGTAGACAATTTCTTTTAGTTGTAGCTATATGACTCTAATTAAGAGGGTCTGTAATTCTGATCTCTTCTTTCATGGTTTTACTATTCTTTCACTTTTCCAGTTGGGTATCGCAAGGTGTTTTATTATGAATGTGATCATGGACACTAAGATGGATGTTTGGCAATTAAGTAGGCAGGGATTAAGATTAATCTTTCCCTTTTGGAATATGGTATTATTTTTCTTAAATGAAGTATACTTCCTGTTTATATTATCTATATCTTCTAATCGCAGTGATGGAGGCTTCTTTAATGCAATCATGAGCTTTCCATCCAATTACCCCAACAGTCCTCCGACTGTGAGATTTACCTCGGAGATGTGGCATCCTAATGGTAAGGAAATCATCTAACCACCTTTTCCTTGAGCTATTTGTTGCAATTGACCGATGCGAGAAACTAATTATGATTGCTACTGTACCACAGTTTATCCAGATGGGCGGGTGTGCATATCAATTCTTCATCCTCCTGGCGATGACCCAAATGGGTACGAGCTTGCAAGTGAGCGCTGGACGCCAGTACATACAGTAAGTTTAAGCTCATCAAATCAGCATTGTTTAATCCTTTGTCATATAGGTTTTTTTTTATTTATTTTTTTTATTATTAATATTTTGACTTGGCTGTGAATATATTGACATTGTGTAATTTGTTTGTAGACTTGGAGTACTTGACTTCTTTCTATAATTTTTTTGTTAATTTCCCCTGCCATGTTCATATTGGGACTATCTAGAACTTATTTTATATTAACTTTGTCTCTTTATTTATTTGATAGAGATGTGTAGAAATTGCATACTTTTCTTGAATCATTTTCTGTCCAATTATAATTCCAGTGTTAAAACTTTAAATATGCTAGATGGCTACAAATATACTGAATTTACTGTGATGTTGGAGCGCTTGATTTGCTACTCAGTCACGGAGCTGTTTGATGGACTTTCGATTGCTGATATCACGAGAGAATGGTATTCGATTTCAGTTGGTGGAAGGTGCTCGTGTCAGCCACTAGTCTAGAATCCTCCGGTGAGTGGGTGGGCAAAGCTGAATTTTGGTGGTTTCTCCCAGGACCACCTGGGTCCCTCCGGGTTTGGCTGTGTTTTCAGAGACAGTGGAGGTGACATTATTTTTGCTTATTGAGGCCCTGGTGGTGAGGGTGAGGTGATGAGAGATAGGATGTTGGCCTTATTGGCTGGCTTGAGACATGCTAGAGCCCAGGGATATCATGACCTGGTTGTGGAGAGCTCCTTGTCTTCCATCACTGTCTGGATGGAGAGGTATGAGCAGTGTGAGTGGAGGTTTACCCATCTAGATCGTTTGGCTTGGTCCTTATGCAAGGATTGGAATATTTGATTCCAAGTCATGTCTAGAGGGTTCAATCAGGTCGCTGAGACTTTGGCTAGGAGGGGCATGGGGAGGACGGTCATGTTCGAGGGGGTCCCATCTGTGGACATGATTGAGGATTAGCTTTGGGGGTGGACCTTCGGGTCTCTGGATTGTATAGGGTTGTGATAGTCTTTATGTTTTTTTTCTTTTCCATGGCTTGAAATTTTTTCTCAAGCATTGGAGTTTGTATGTTTTTCCTCCCTTCATTCTCCTTTATATATAATTCATCAGTTTTCAAAAAAAAAAAAATCTATGATTACTGTTTTCCCTTTTTAATGGATATTTACAGTACAGCTTTGATAAGTTGGTTTGTATTAAACTTTCCTACTGATGAGAATGTGTTCAAGTAAAATTTCAAAATGACTAGTTGAGTTTGGGAAACTTGACCAATTTTACCAGGACTAAGAAATATAGGTAATTCTGTCAACGCTTCAATCATTTAGACTGTCCTTTTGCAAAGACCTTTGTCAGGGTAGCTAGGTTTATACAGAATTCAGAGGGATTTGCTCTGGGAAGGAGGAGGACCGAGGAAGGATCACTTGATTGAATGGGAGGTGTTGTGTAAAACTAAGAATGCAAAGGGATTCAATTTGGAGGACATTTTGGCACAAAATTCACCAGTTGGCAAATGTTTGTAGTATTTTAGTAAGGAAAAAATGCTTTATCATATAAGGTGATATCTTACAAATATGGCTTTCACGACAATGGGTGGGGCACAAAACGCAATGGACGGATCTATAGTTTAAGCCATTGGAAGGCTATTTCTGCATTTGCCCCTTTGTTCAATCAGCATGCCCGCTTTGGTGTAGGGAATGGCACAGGTGTCGTTTTTTGGCATTACCTTTGGTTGGGGGAGTCCATTTTGTCAGATACTTTTTCTAAACTATTTAATGTGGCTCAGGCTAGATGCTTTTGTTTCTGATTTTTTCTTGGTTCTCTTCTGAGTTTTCTTTGAACCTAGAGTTCAAAAGGGACTTAAAACCAGATGAACTTAGGGACTTGCACAACTTCCTTGAGCTTATAAAACAAATATTCATTAACCTGAGTACACCTGATTCTAGGATTTGGTACTCGGATATTCATAGTCCTTTCACATACTTGGCGGAGATGAAAATCAGGTTCCTGTTCCTTTTACTCCTTGCAAACTTTGGAAGCCTTGTGTTCCTCCTAGACTTAGGACATTCGTGTGGACGTCCATTCTATATATGATTGGGTGATGCCTGAAGGGATATGTACGTTATTAGGACAATGAGATTTCTTGGGATTGGAAAGAGAGGGAAGATGATGTGTGACTTGCTGTTCTTTGGTTTTGTGGGCTATATGGGAAGAAGAATAGGAGTATAGTTGAGGACAGACGGAGCAGTGTCTGCATGATTATTGACTCTACTATGGTATTTTTTACCTCATGTCTATTAGTTCAACCAGAGTTCAGAGCCTTATCTACTGATACGATATTGAGAGAACAGACCACTGTTGTAGCTTCGTCACAGGTTCAAATGCGGCTATCAGCATTTTGGATTCATCCTTCTTGGGGATCCATCAAACTTTGATGGATCTTCTATGGAAAATCTTGGGCCCTCTGATGTAGGAGGCATTTTTAGGGACGAGAGGGTCAGAATATCCATGCTTCTTCAGGGCTGATTAGAGAAGGAGACTCCACAGGAGCTGAGATGTTAGCATTATTAGTCGGATTGAGAGAGGTAAGGGATCTTGGGTTCAAGATATTGAATATCGAGAGTGATTCTTACTCGATTATTTCGTGGATGATTGATGCACACGATTGTCCTTGAAGATTTCTACAGTATATACGACTAGCACGGTATCTTGCATGAGGTTTGAGTGTCACGTTTTCCCATGCGCCTCGTATGGAAAACACATTAGCAAATAGATCAGCCAGAGGAGGTTCGGGTAGAGATGCTTTCTTTTTTGGGATACACTCAGAGGATACATTAATTGGGATGTGACAGTTTTTTTCACTTTATTTTCAGATTTTCCTTTGATAACTTTATGATGCTCTGGTATATATATATATATATAACTTTTATTGTCATGTTACCTTGTCGTTGTCTTGGAACATACATTGGTTTTCATTGATTCATATTGTTTCAAGTTTCAACCAGTGATTTTCTTTTCTTCTTCTTCTTCATCGTCTTCTTCTTTTTTTGATGGTGGGATGAATATGAAGATTTTATTATAAGAAGAAAAGAATTTACAAATGTCTGCTTACCAGATGAAGCTGATCAACAAAACTGGAAATGACCCCAGAAATATAAACGAAACAAGAATAAATACAAATTTCTATATCCATCCAATCTCAATCAAAAGATCTTACATCACCCCAATAGCAAATCTTCAAACGTCAAGCCAGTAAATAGTGTCTTCCTCTTCACTCCACTCCTAGCCAAGATATCAGCCAGATCATTGGCTAATCTAAGAAAATGGTTGAACAAGGCATTCAACGCTTGTGCGAGCGCTCAGTTCCAAACAGTGATTTTCTATGTTGTTTTTATTATTCTAATTACCTATTGCCATCATTACATACAGACTCGTATATATGTATATATTTATGTTAATGTATCTATAATGATTCAGATGCTTTCATGTGTTAGGTTGAAAGCATAGTCTTGAGTATCATATCAATGCTGTCAAGTCCTAATGATGAATCTCCTGCAAACATTGAAGCCGCGGTAAGTGGAAATCTGTATTTGTTTCACATCTTTTGGGTTCCCCTTTCTTTTTATTTTCTAACTATATTTCTACACTGAATGCCTTGCCTCATGGATATTTTTTTATTTCTTCCCTTGGTTGAACTATTTTCTGGCCAGATAGATGGAAATTAAAGCATCTTAGTTTGGAGGTTGGAGCGTATCAATGAATTAGAAGAGTTGACAAGATTATTTCTCTAAAATCGTGTTTGCTTACATCTTGTATTTTTTTAATAACCTTGGAGAGGGAGGGAGATAGAGGGAGAGTACTTAGTGACGTCACCAGGTTTAATGAGTTGGTGCTATATGGCCAACTATGGAGTAAACAGGCCAAAATTGTGAGCAGGATGACAAATAATTTAGACAAGGATGCTAAGATGGATATTTGAAACTTAGGAAAGAACTAGAGATGTGTGCATCCAGGAAGAGTATGAAATAGCTACATTAGGATGGAAAAATAAGAGATGAGATAATTTAGACATTTCCAACAAAAAAAAAAAGAGATAATTTATAGTTGAAGGCTAGGGAGAAAAGAAGGCTGGATAAGCTGTTCATGGAGTCTGTACGAAGGATTCCATAATACAGCCTAATTGAAGTCATATGGTTCTTGATAGGCTGGAATTGGTGGAGCAAAAGTTCTGCTGCCAACTTGCTAGTACGAAAAACGCAATTCTACTGAGGATTTCTATTCTTTTTTTGATGTTTGTCATTACCCTCAGATCATAAATCCATCCTGAGTTAACTTGATGAACTTGGTGGTGATGTTTAAATTTAGTAAGTTTGGTAGGTCCATGAGGTTCACCCTTTTAAGCTGATAAGGGGTTGGTTGCTCTGGTGCATTTTGTTTCCCCAACTCTGGGAATGTTTTTCTTACATGGGATGCTGCTTCATTTTTATTCTAACAAGGGGTATCGACAATTAAACTCACGTTTTGCTTATAAATTTCAATACGCTTGTTTGGTTTATATGTGCTCTTTATTTTCTTTCATATCTAACTTGCAGGGTCTGATAATATTTTCCAAGTTTGGAACTTATTATTTTTATATAATTGATTTTTAACATATTTAGTACTGATACTCATTATTTAGTTGTGGTTTCTTGCTTTTCTTATTTGTTGGAGGGAACCATAATTTTTTTATTTTTTGATGGCGAGGGAACCATAACTATTATGAAGCTTCAGTTTTGTCTTTATCTGGTGTAAATCCTCTTTGTTATTTATTCATATTCACAAATTCTTACACATAAGCTTCTTCGTCGTGGAGTTTCTTTTAAGAGTGTTGTCTTAATATCAGTTTTTAATGACTTGTTATTTGTCAATGTCTTGCATGCAAGCTTTTTCATCGCACATCCATCTTTGAGTTCCTCAGTCGATGTGTGTTATGAGATGCAGTAGTGAATGGTTTTTCTTTGATCTTGTTTGGGTTCTTTTTTTTTTTTTTTTCCTCGTCCTGTTTGATTTTCCCCCAGATATCCACAACCATAACGTTATCCATCTACTGCTCATTCAAATGGCAGGAGTATGAAATGGTTGAACCTCAGATCTACCTACAGACAAGGCATATGTGAATATGGCAATTTTTCCTTTTTATCTTAGACTTTCCATTGAAGCAAGTGGAGTCCGTATCTCATTAGAGGTTAATCTACACAGGTTAGCTCAACTGGCAGGCTCTCCAGCTCAGGAACTGGAGGTCTCAGGTTCAAATCCCTGGGCTTACCTGATATATGGTTCTTGTGGGGGGAGGGGGGGTCATGTATCCGGGGGACTAAGTGGGGTTGGTCACCAAAAAAAGAAAAAGAAAAAAGATCGATGCCCGTTGCACTAGAACTCAAAAAGTGTTGCAGATGCTTCAAATCTCAAGTTCATTCTAAAACGGGTATTCTACCCAGTTAGAAGAATCATTCAACATTATGGGTTGCCAATGTTGCAACTTGAATTAGATAGAGATAACAATGCGTTATCAGTTAGATACGATCTAATAGTGTTAATATATCAATTTTATTTATTTTGTTGTTAACTTGTGATTGAGATATGTGTCTCACTTTGATCCAGATGCTTTCCTGATGCATATTTGTGTCATTTACAGAAAGAATGGAGAGAGACGAGGGACGAATTCAAGAAAAAGGTCGGCCGTTGTGTGAGACGGTCTCAAGAAATGTTATGAACTTGAGTGATGAGCTGCCAAACCAAACCACTGCTACTAATGCCTACTTTGCTGTTCACATGCAAATTACCTTACACTAATGCAAAGACGACCAGATCGTGATGGTGCAATACTTTGTTGGTCCATGGAGAATTCCAATTGTTGTTACTATGATGATGTCCAGTCTTTTATGTTTCTTTTTCTTCATAATATGTTCCAAGTGATTGTCATTAGTTGAATCTTTGTGAATTTAAATTGGTTTGTCAAGTGTTCTCTTCTTCAGTTCATGGCAAGTCTGTTTTCTAAACAAACGTCCGAAGATTGTGGCGTTCTCTTCTGTTACCATGTCCAATTAATTTCAGGAGTGAACCTCCGTTTTTGTTACCATTTTAACCTTTTATATATATATATATATATATCATGTTAATTATGGCTATAATTGTCATAAATGGGAGTTGTTGAAGGTAGGTACTTTCATGCTTTCTTTTTTTAACTTTCTTATATGTTCAAACTATCTAAACTCTTGAAAAATAGTTTTGAGAATCTGTTTTGTAAAATCTTTAGCATCTACAAATAGAAGTGCGTCAATGTGAAGGGCTTTGCTTTGTGAAAAAGTGCTTTAAACCAAAGTTGTTGGCTAAAATTTATGTTTGCTGATAAAAAAATTATATAAAAGAATTTTCGTAAGCATAATTTAATGTATAATAGAAATGAAAGAGTAATTTTGGTATTTTATAATTTTTTTCGTAAATTCGAAAGATAACCAACTGCTTCCAACCGAAGCAGTTTTTAGAAACAGTCCCTTTCTTGCTTCACCCACATGGACTTTCTGAAGAAGTATTTCCATCCGAAACAACTTTTAAAAACATCACCAAACGTACAAGCATTGGGTATTGGGTAGAAGCCCTTTTAGGTGTAGGAAGGGCTTCAAAAACCCTCCCAACTCAAAATCTACTTTTAATCAAGATTTATTTGTAATTTTACAGATTTAAAAGTAAATAGCAACATCTCTCTCTCTCTAAGTTTGTCAGTGGTGTGGTGGTGGTGGGGTGACGTAACTCCCAATCCGAACCACGATCCCATCAATGTCTCGGACGTACCCGACCTTCTGACCCCACTCTTTCTCTTCCGGGTCACTCACCGGCACCGCTCCATTTTCAACTGCTCTCTGTTCTCCATCCCAACCAAAAAAAAAGAAAAAAAGTCAGAAGTCAAGACAATCAGACGGTTGTAATTAACTTTGTATACGAATAGAATTCGGAAGAAGTAACGGACCTTATAAGCGGCATCGACGCCTTTGTAAGCGAAGCAGACCTCAAGTGGGGCTCTCCAACTGCCGGACGGAGGAGTCTGAACGGCGCTAGTAACGTCATCGGTCTCGTGCTGATGCTCCGGTGTGAAGGCAATGGTGGTCTGACCGCTCTCCAGCTCTCCCCATCTGTGAGATTCGTCCAATCGACGGACTTCGTAGCCGAAGGCTTTTGCGTAGAACCCTATAGACTTGGCTACGTCCGTCACGTATACTACAGTGTACGCAAAAGCTGGGCTAAGATTTGACGACGCCATGGCTGGTGTTTCCTTCCTTCCTTTCTCTCTGCTGCTGCGCTTGTTTGTTTGTTGACGATGATGATAACAGAAGCGAGAGCTAAATATTTGAATTTTTCACGCCTTTTCATTACAGGTGGCAAAAGGTTTGTTCTTTACACGACGCGTGGCTTTCATAGAACGGGAGATTACCACCTCGCATGAGATTTTGGAGTACAAAATCCCTCCTATAACTGCTGGTTATGGCACAATCATTTACAAGTGCATTTGGATAAGTGATTCAACGGAGCACTTATCCGCAATATCAAACGGTTCTTTGTTTGTTTTAAAAAAATGTGTTTGACTTATTATAAAGGAAGGAATAGGGCTCATCGAAAGCATGCTAAATTATTTTAATTTTTTTTTAAAATAATTTTTAATATGATAAAATATTTAATATAATTAAAAATGATATTATTTTTTAGTTTATTTTAAGAGACCGTTAAGTTTCTAAAATAACATGTTCTCTCACCTTTTATAAAAAAAAAATTTTAATTACTTGACAATAAAAGGGTCAACATGTTCTCACCATGAGTTGGCTTAGGCAAACATTGTTAAGCTCGAAACTCAACCGAGCCAAGCTCGAGTCAAACTAGGCTCAGATCAATAAAATTGCTCGTATATTTAAGCCTAGCTCGACCCGACCCGTTGCCACCCATAAAACCAAGGTTTTTGGTTTTCAAGATGTACAAAATCAGGGAAGAAGAAGATGAAGATATATAAAGATAGGGATCCAATATAGAGTCATTGTTAAAATCAATGTTTCTTTTATTTTATTAGTCTTACCAATCACTAATGAAGGTTTTTATTCTCGGGATCCTGGATCAGACCGATTCGAGTCGATCTCGATTAGGATCGCCGATTCGGTATTGGGTCGGTCAATTCTGGTCCGATTCAACTTTTGGATCGTCTTGTGAAATATATATATATTGGATAGGACCAAATCGGCCGATCTGTATCGGTATCAGTTGAATCGATCCAATCCAAAACCAATTGAAAAAAAAATTAGATTGGTTAAATTGGTCTGATCCAATCATTGGATAAAACCGGATCGGTGGATCCGGTGTCAGTTGGATCAGCCCGATCCAAAGCCATTTGATACAATAAATTGAATCGTAGATTGAGATCGGACCGATCGTGCCCGATCCATCCTCGAAACCTTGTTCATGAACTTCCAATCAAAAATAAATAAATAAATCATGAACTGTAAAAGGAAAACCCCATAAACCAAAAGCAAGATATAAAGAAAGAAGACTCAAATCAACCCAACACCATCTCCATCTCCCGAACCAGAATCAGGAACCCATTAAATTCCAAGGAAAAACACTGCTTCTCCTTCTCTACTGTTGACTATTACTGTAGCTTGTGAGAGTCTGTTTCCTTTTTCTCCTCCTTTCTTCTTTTCCCAACCTTTCCTCTTATGTTTTTTGTTTCTCTTTCCCTTTCTCCCATGAACCCCCTTTCCGTTTCTCGTGACTTCAAATCTCAAACCAAGATCAACCAACAACCCTAATTTTTTTTTCCCAAAATAACAAAGTATTTGTAATTTTTTTTCCTGTCAATTGGTGTTTCACTCTCATGACTTCTTCTTCTTCATTTCCTTCTCACAATCTATCTTCTTCTTACTGTATTCTTCACCGACGATGCGATCTCCTCAGTCCCTCCGAAACGGCGAAACTCCGCCTCCCCTTCGAATCCCGCCACCTCCCCATTTCCACTCCACCGTCTCCGTTCAAAAGCTCCGGCGAGTCAACACACTGATACTGGTTTTCCGGGTCGCCTCCTTCTGCTTCTCTCTCGCCGCTGCAATCTTCATGGTCACCAACTCTCGGGGCTCCGATTCTCTCAATTGGTACGATTTTGACGCTTTCAGGTATCTCCATTCCACCATTCTTCTTCTTTTTCAAGTTTTTTTTTTTCTTCTATTTTTGGGTGTTCTTCCTCAAACGAGAGATTGAAACTTGCAGATTCGTTCTCGCTGCAAATGGCATCGTCGCCTTGTATTCGCTCGCCGAGATGGGAGCTTCGGCTTGGGAGATTCTGAAAGGAACGACTGTGTTGCCAGAATGCTTTCACGTCTGGTTTGATTTCGGCCACGATCAGGTCTTTCTGCTCAATTTTAATTTTGAAATTTAATTGTTTCTTGTTTGGGGGTTAGGGTTTTGAATCGTTTTTGAACGGGGTTCAGGTCTTCGCTTACATGCTGCTGTCGGCGGACACCGCCGGTACGGCACAGGCTCGGAGCTTGAGAGTAGCTAACAAGTGTACGGCGAGGAGTTCGATCTGCGTTCAATCGGACATCTCAATCGCTTTGGGATTTGCAGGGTTCTTGTTTTTAGGGTTCTCTTCGTTGCTTTCCGGATTTCGAGTGGTTTGCTTTATAATCAAAGGCTCTCGCTTTCATCTTTAGAAAGAAGAAGAAAAGAGTGGCTGATGAAATTTGGAACCCTAGTAGGGATGGGAGAGTTTTGTATTCTTTGATCTGTGTGTGACTTTTGAAAGATAAAGCAGTTTGTTTATGTGGAAACTAAAAGCCTCTTTAGTTGCTCTCCCTCAAGTCAAATAAAACTAAAGCAAAATTGAACAATGATTCTTATGTAAAACTATTTAATTTTTGTATAACTAGTTATATAAAATCATCACAATTTTTTTTTTTTACATTAACCATAATAGTTTTTGTTTTTTGACTCAATACAAACATCATTAACTTGACATGGATCAACATGGTTCTATCATAATTTGTTTACTTAAACACAACTTGAATGGTCAATTAAGTTTTAATTGTTCTAACATTTGCAATGGAGAAATACTTGGGTCTAATTTTTTATTTGGATTTTATTGTTCTTCCATTTATTTTTTGATGAAAATACGATAAGATTTCATTCACTAGAATTGTCTTTTTGAAGCGAGTTACACATATCATATGGTGGAAATTGCTCAACAACTTCAAAGTTATGACACTTTGCCAAAGCATGAGCCACAAAATTTCTCAATAAATATCATCCAACCAAGGATATGAAACTTCTTGACGGAGAACATTCTCAATAAATATCATCCAACCGAGGACCTGTAAAATAGGTGGATTTGGAGTCTCAATTGTTGAAATCGAATCTCCTTCTAAATATACTTTTTGAAAACCAGTTTCTCTTGCAAATCTAATACCTTCAAGACCGTTCATCAGATAGGATAGGAGACCCTTTAGATCGGCCATGTGGATAATACTTCAACTCATATACGCCCATTAATACATGTATAATAGGTTTTATCGCATTTATTCATAGCTAACAATATATCAACCCATATAATCTCCATTAATATTTATCCAATATTTTACTTACCATGTACAATGCTTACATTTTCTACGTATGTTGGAGTCCTACCATGCGATCTAAATCTTTTACTTACTAGATATGAGAATGTTGTTACTACAACTAATAATATAAATTACGTGAAAAAATATTAGGCAATATTGATGATGGTGATGTAGTTAGATTAATTAATTCAGACGTGTGTCACTATCTTAACGAAGGATGATTTATATAACAAGATACGATATGCCGCTTCAGATTGATCTAACTCTTTTGCTTACCATAGGTTAGGGTCCTACTATGCGATCTAACTCTTTTACTTGCCAGATATGAGAATGTTACTACTATTACTAATAAAGATAATTACAGAAAAATATTAGTAATACTAATGATTATGCGGCTTGATTAATTAATTCAAACACGTGTCGGTATCTTAACGAATGACAATTTGTATAACAAGATACAATACGCCGCTTCAAATCATTAATAGGCAACACATTTGCCTTCCTTATGAATTACATAAATGTGAACTCTAAACAGCGTCCACTGCTTTTCATCATGTTAACCACCATGAGATGGTAACTTCATTATCAAATCAAGCTAATCTCCATGAGATGGTCAAATCATACTAATCTTCATGAGATGGCCAAATCGTCAATGGGTTAGCCTCCCTCAAAGGACGTGACATGGGTTCGTCCCACTTCAAAGGACATGGCTATGGATTTGTCACATTTAAAAGACTTGATGGAAAGACTTTCCACTTCAAAGGAATTTCCGCGGGAACTTTTGAAGGAATTTATACATCCTATCTCGAGAGAAATATCCTCAGATAACATCTTTCTACACAAATTTTATGAGACCCATTATTACACTTTATTTAAAGAAAATTTCGAAGGAAACACATTTATGTCTGATTTCTCTAAGGTCATTTCAATGTCACTCGTATTGGTTGCTTGATCTAGAACCTTGAGGGGTTTTATGACAACTTTCTCTCACAAGGATAATGACCATGAAAAAAGATTGTCTATGAAGATCTTAGATCTAAGATATCTATGTGTGGATAAGTCAACTATACTGGACCCTTGTAAGATGTAATAGGTGTTATGGTTTTCCTCAAAGAAATATGGATTAATATACCAAAAAGAATTCCCTCAAAAGAGAACAATGACTTGAAGAATATATATTATGGACCTCAAGGGACCCCTTAATTTAAGGATTATTGCATCGATCTCCAGAGAGATTCTCACATGATGAAAAAACCTCAATAATTTATATTTATATGTATATATTCTAGTAAGGGAGAATTTGCTTTCTTAGGAATGAAGGGAATAAGAATAACTTTGTTGCTTTGGATATATATGTTCATGCATGTTACGCGTGACATTGATTTATAATCTATTGAATCTTAAGGCAATCCACTACAGAGAATAGTCATTTATGATCAAGTGAGTCAACATGAGATTCCTTTTGGAAATTACTTTTGTGCATTGATTATGCGTAAACTATGGATATGCTCCCTACATGGAAATATTTCAATCAGCTCTCTGGGCATGTTTTTTGCTGGCACATGTGTTGATCGAGAGAGGATATTTTATAATATTTTGCCTATAAATAGCAGAAGATACAATTGAAAAAGAACCAGAACAACATATGAAGGCTACACGGATACGTGAAAAACACAAAGTGATAATACATCACGCGACTCTTTGAGAAGTAAATGGAGAGATTCTTATCCCTCGAACACTATATTGAAGTTTCTTTGTTCTATAATGTGTATTCTTGTTTGCATCCTTAGGACATCGTTTTCCTTCCATTTGGTTCTCTTTATTCTATGTTTCATTACAGGTAATATCTGAGAAAAAACACTCCTAATAGAACGGCGTTGCGCGACGGTTTAGGCTATCTTGAGACATACTTTCTAAGATTATTCTACATGATGCAATTGTATTGGTCAACTCTTATTATATTTACTCGAATATTTGAGTCTATCATTTATAATAATTTCTACATCACCATTAATTGGCGACTCAGTTGAAGAGTCTATTTTTGTTTCTTAATATTAAAGGAAAGTGGTTCATATCTTTCCTCTAAGAATCAAATCATTCCATAATCCAGTGTATACTACGATTATGGAGTGATCATAGGGATTGAAGACGTGATTAGCAAGTATTGGCTGTAGTTACTTAGATTAAAAATTCTTTTATTGTATAAAATCATGTGTAATGCTGTACAAAGTAATACAAAAAATTTACAAGGATTCTTCCTCCTTTCACACGATTTCTTCCCAATTGTTTTTTTCTCTCCATTGTTGTTTCATAGTTTTAACATGGTATCAGAGCACCGATCATGGTGATTCTTGAAACCTGGACACGCTCCGCTACATACACAACACGATGGGAGAGGAGAAAACTGCAGAAGCGTCAATGGATGCTTTAGATCCACTTACTTTGCATCACTCGGATCATCTGGGCATTGTCTTGGTTTTCAAGCCACTTGAAGGATACAACTACGGGCAATGGAGTCGTGCTATGTGCATCAGCCTTAGCGCAGAGAACAAAATCGGTTTTGTCAATGGAAACATTAAAGCACCAGCTTCCATGAATCCGAAGTTCCCAGTCTGGCAGTGATGCAACGCCATGGTATTGTCATGGATCCTGAATTCGATCCATCCAGACATAGTCGACAGCGCTATTTATGCTGAAATGGCAGCCAAGGTTTGAAATGACCTCAAGGAAAGATTCTCGCAAGGAAACAATTCTAGAATCTATCAGATTCGACAAGAGATTGTCGAACATCGACATGGACAGCAATCTGTCTCTGCTTATTGCACCAAGATGAAGGCGCTTTGGGATGAATTGTCCTCATATCGCGAATCTCTGTCTTGTAGCTGTGAAGAATTAAAGAACCTTGCCGAACAAGAAGAAAAAGAAAGATTATGCAATTCCTTATGGGGTTGAACGAATCCTATGCCACAGTCCGAGGATCGATTCTGATGATGAGTCCTCTTCTGGATACACGCAAGGCTCACGCCTTGGTACTCCAACAAGAAAGGCAGGTCGATGTAGCCTCTCGACGTGAGATCGGCACCAAACATCATGCAATGCAACTTGTTCATCCTCAACAAGTGGGACAAGTCGTTCAAACAAGCCGTTCTTCCACAACATAGGAAAACAACACTCCAAGAAAGCTACTCAAGTGTAGTTATTGTGATCGAGATGGCCACCTCATTGATCAATGTTTTTACTTACATGGATTTCTAGTTGACCACAAACTCCATGGGAAAAATGTGAAGCCAAAGGGAAAGAAATCCACTGCACACAATACTCAACTCAGCACAGTTGAGCCAGCCAAAGGATCGCATATAGAGGGGGCCACATTCACTACTGAGGAATACAATCAAATCATGGCTATGCTTTGGAAAGGGAATGGTAATGATCAATCATTTGCAAACACCGCAAGTACATACACATCTACTTGTAACAGTACTCATCATGGTTTTTGTTTGGACTCATATTGGATCATGGATCGTGGTGCGACAGATCACATATCTAAGTCGTCATCAACAAACAATAAATCTTATATTCATTGTGATTTTGTGGAACTACCTAATGGTGATCGGGCAGAGATTGAGTCCACTAGAACCATACGATTATCATCGGATTTAATTCTTAATAGAGTGTTGCATGTTCCAAAATTTTGAGTTAATCTGTTATCTGTTAGCAAACTGACTCAAGCCTTGAGATGCAATGTGATATTTTACCTTGATTTTTGTGTGGTGCAGGACGTGGTTGCGAAGAAGAAAATTGTCCTGGGCAAGCAATATGAGGGGTTGTACTACCTCAAGCCTAGCCAAAATCCACACCAAGCCAGCAGCGTCAACCGTACCTCCAACCTATGGCAACAACGATTAGGGCATCCTTCCATTGCACCCCTCCAGGCGCTATCAAAGACCATCCCAGGGACATTTTTCGACTCTCACCATGTTTGTGACATTTGTCCACTAGCCAAACAAACACGGTTACCTTTTTCTCATAGTTCCATTTCACCAATTGCAGTTTTTGATTTACTTCATTGTGATATTTGGGGATCTCACAGGATTAACTCTCACTCTGGAGCACGATATTTTCTCACCATTGCAGACGATTTTTCTCGTTTTACATGGATATATCTTATGAGTTTTAAATCTGAGACACAACCATTATTGAAATCTTTTTTTTCTTGGGTTAAAACACAATTTCATTGTGATATTAAAGCCCTTCGTACTGATAATGGGAAAGAGTTCGCTTCCATGCATTCCTTTTTTAATGATCATGGGACTGTTTTTCAGCATTCTTGCCCCCACACACCCCAACAAAATGGAGTTGTGGAGTGCAAACATCGTCACCACTTGAATGTGGGACGAGCCCTTCGTTTTCAAGCAAATTTGCCCTTAAGTTTTTGCGACGAAAGCATGCAAACAGCTACCTACACCCTTGTTATCTCACAAGTTCCCATATGTGGTCTTACATGGTAAATTATCGAATTACTCTCACATACGGGTTTTCGGATGTTTATGCTATGCAACCAATCTCACACCCAATCACAAATTTGATATAAGTGCTCGTCGGTGCATTTTTGTCGACTACCCTCTTGGCCAAAAGGGATATCGATTATATGATCTTGATACAAAGAAATTCCTTACATCTTGGGATGTCGTCTTCCATGAGCACACTTTTCCTTTCTTTACCTCATCACCAGAAATTCAATCCGATTACCCTGTCTTACCTATCCCTTTTGATGGAAACACACCATATATTACAAACAATGACCAACTACCACCACCATGCCTGTCACCATCTTCTCCTGAACCCACAGTTGACAACACCCCAACCACACCTGCAAATCCCAACACCACGGGTATCACCGCCCCCTTGGCACCTACACCTAATCCGGCCCCAAACCAGCCCCCACTTCGACGTTCTCATCGCCCCACATGAGCCCCTATCCATCTCCACGATTATCAAGTCAACCATGCCTTGTTGCTTGACCCAGATGCTGTCCCTTCTGCCACGTCCGGCACTCAGTACCCCCTCACTTGGTATGTATCTTACTCACATTTATCACTTGGTCATCGGAAATTTATACATAATGTCTCTCACTTGGGTGAACCAGTATCTTATGAGTAGGCCAGCCAAGATCCAAAGTGGGTTGAAGCCATGCAGACCGAACTTCGCACTCTTGAAGCTAACAACACATGGACTATGGTTTCTCTTCCTCTTGATCACCTCCCCAGTGGTTGTAAATGGGTGTTCAAAATTAAATATAACTCCGGTGGTACTGTCGAGCGCTACAAAGCTCGTCTTGTTGCCAAGGGTTTCACACAATGTGAGGGCATCGATTACACAGAAACTTTCGCCCCAGTTGCCAAACTCATCACTGTGCATTGTCTCTTAACTGTTGTCGATGCCCGCCATTGGAGTCTTCATCAAATGGACGTCCAAAATGCTTTTCTCCATGGAGATCTCACTGAGGAATTTTATATGCACCCACCACCGGGTTTTCGTCGACAAGGGGAGAGAGTTGTATGTCGACTCAATAAATCTGTATACGGACTCAAGCAAGCCTCTCGTAGTTGATTTCATAGGTT
Source organism: Pachysandra terminalis (assembly GCA_031762675.1). NCBI lineage: Eukaryota > Viridiplantae > Streptophyta > Magnoliopsida > Buxales > Buxaceae > Pachysandra > Pachysandra terminalis. The sequence continues at coordinate 12,622,824 of JAUPMG010000013.1, read as the reverse complement.
CTCCTCAGAAATTTGAAATATTGGTTTCCAACAATCAAGGGCAGATTACTCTCTATTCACCAAGGTTCACGGTAACTCCTTCACTGCCATTTTACTTTATGTCGATGACATGATCATCACAGGGAACAATGAGGAGGCGATCAGTGATCTCAAATAGTTCCTAAGCACATGTTTTCGGATCAAGGATCTTGGACCCTTGAAGTATTTCCTTGGGGTAGAAGTTGCACGTTCTAAGGCAGGAATCTCCATTTGTCAAAAGAAATATACACTGGATATATTGGAAGAAGCTGGTTTGCTTGGTGTAAGGCCGGCCAAATTTCCATTGGAACAAAATTTGAAGTTGACCCCGACCGATGGCAATCTTCTCAAAGATCCAACTCATTATTGCAGGATAGTTGGAAAGTTAATCTGTCTCACCATCACGAGACCAGATATCACATATTCTGTCTCCACTCTTAGTCAGTTTATGCAGCAACCAAGAAAGCCACACCTTGATGATGTACATTGTCTCTTGCGTTATCTGAAAGAGGCCCCAAGCCAAGGACTATTTTTCCCGTCACATGGTCAATTGAAATTAGTTGGATATTGTGACGCAGATTGGGTTGGATGTCCCACTACACGGCGGCCAGTCACGGGGTATTGCATATTCCTTGGTAAAGCTCTTGTGTCTTGGAAAAGTAAGGAGCAAACAATGGTATCTAGATCTTTTGCAGAAGCTGAATATAGGTCTATGGCAGCAGTCACCTGTGAGCTCACTTGGCTACAATATTTACTACAGGATTTTCAGGTTGATCATCGTGAGCCTGCAAAACTGTTTTGTGATAACCAAGCCGCCATATACATTGCAGCCAATCCGGTGTATCATGAACGCACTAAACACATTGAGTTGGACTGTCATATGGTTCGTGAACGAATTCAGAATAAGGAGATTGAAACCGCATATTTGCAAATAGGGAAACAAGTTGCCGATATATTCACGAAGCCTTTAGGGCAGATTACCTTTCAAACACATCTTCGCAAGTTGGGAGTTCTTGACATCCATACTCCAACTTGAGGGGGAGTATTAAAGGAAAGTGGTTCATATCTTTCCTCTATGAATCAAATCATTCCATTATCCAGTGTATACTACAATTATGGAGTGATCATAGGGATTGAAGACGTGATTAGCAAGTATTGGCTGTAGTTATGTAGATTAAACATTCTTTTATATTGAATAAAATCATGTGTAATGTTGTACAAAGTAATACAAAAAATTTACAAGGATTCTTCCTCCTTTCATACATTTTCTTCCCAACTGTTTCTTTTTCTCCATTGCTGTTTCATAGTTTTAACACTTAACAATATAATTGTATATTGCTATCACTTTGCAATTTTTTTTGCATAAATCCTAATGCTTCACGTGTTACTCCTGTTGTGGAAGAATTACCTGAGTAACACCATCAAGAGGAACCTCTTCCTTTAATAATTGTTGATTCTGTAGTTGCAACGTCGCCTATTATTGTAGCCATTCAACTTCTGCAAACTCAACTGGCAACTTTGCTCGCTAAAGCTATACCGATGTTCCACCAGAATTTACGGTTGGAATTTGAATTTTAAATTCAAAATAACATTTAATATATAAAAAACCGTTTGCTTGTTTTCAAAAACTGGTTGTATTAAAGAGAAACTGTTTTTTTGTTTTTCAAAACCGCTTATATTAAATATAAAAACCGTTTTGCAAGGCAATGTCTTAAGTGGGGCGTTTTGGACATTAAAAGTCCAAAACGTTTAGAGACTTAATGACTAGCCGTTTAGGCCATAAAGGCCCAACGGCTAGTTCTTGGCCTATATAAGGAGGACCCCTCCTCATTGTTGAAAACACACAACTCAAGCAACAAAACTTGAGTT
>JAUPMG010000013.1:12592159-12620126 GCA_031762675.1 Pachysandra terminalis | reverse complement strand
ACAAATGTTCAAAAAATGTACTTTATAACTCTTTTGCTAATATTTTATTTTCTCTAATGATTTTGTGATTTTAGTGTTTCTTTCTAATATTTTTGCAATGATATATGTATTATATATATAAAATATTTTATTATATACGGTGTTGGGTCGTGCTGGGCCGCGCGTGCTTCGTGCCTGGCACGGAACGACCCATAAGGCCCGGCCCGGGCCACTAGGCCCGCGTGCCCCGTGCCGTGCTGGGCCTAGGGTCCTGATTGCTAGGGACGGCACGGCCCAAAACTTTATCGGGTCGTGTCGTGCCGGGCAGTGCCGTGCGGCCCATTTGTACACCCCTAGTTAGAAGTAAGAAAAAAAAAAGTAAAGAAAAAAAATGATAAGTGTTTCTTTTCAAATATTTAATTAAAATTAGATATATATTTAAAAAGAAAATTAAATTGCAGTGACTTTCGACGGTAAAGTTGATTAACTGTCAAGAAAAGATATGCTATGCGTTAGATTGGAGTATTGGATAGCGTTCTATACCTTTTTTTTTTTGATTGCCCAAAGGCCCGATCGAAAGGATTAACTAACACACACCCACACGGTGAAGACATGAATTAATCCGAAGACCTAAGGACAACCCCACCAACCCTTACCACTGAACCCAGTAACCCCTTCTTTTCTTTTAAAATCTCTACTTGTAAAAAAAGAAAAAAAAATTGATTCCAAAAAAAAAAAAATTCATCTCTACATTGTTTTTTTAAAAAAATTCAAATTATTTTATTTCGAAATTTTCCTTCTTGTCTTTTTATGTACAACTAAACAGGAGAAAGTGTCAAGTGAATTTTTTTGTACAACTAACCAGGAAAAAAGTGTCCATGAATTGGCGCAAAGGAAAAGAAAAGAAGAAATGGAACGATCGCAGTGGGATTCGAACCCACGACTTTTAGATTCGGAGTCTAACGCGATATCCACTCCGCTATGCGATCCGTTAGCGGTCGCTTCTTCGCGCCAAAACAGTTATTTGCTCTGTCTAGGTGAAAACATCTCCTTCAAAAACTACTGAAAGGATCTCAAGATCCAAGAAATAAGCTTACATGAAACTTCAGAAATCAAACAATTGAAACTTACTAGAGAGATCTAAAGATCTATGGACATAAGCTATGTATCTAAAACTTCATGGATCAAAGATCGGATGGTAACAGATAAACCAGATTCGACTTTATTACATTCAACTTTAATGTGAAGGCAAAGAATCAAAAAGGAAAGGGGAAAAAATTCGTTCGATCATTGACCATGGATGGATCCAGAAGCTCATGACCATGATCTGCGCAGAGAGAGAGAGAGAAAATACCTTTCTGAATCAAACGCGATCAGATCAAACGGAAACAAAACCAAAAGCAAGGCAGAACTTTCTGAAGGCGATTCTCCTACAACTCTTTTCTGTAAGCGCTTGGGGGAATCGTTCTAAATGCTGAAAAACTTACTACAATACATTTTGACGAGGAATGTGACCAGATCCGACCTGGTTATATAAAAAATCAAAAAATAATGTTGAATTGTGGCTGCTGGGATTCGAGCCCAGGTCTCCACGGCCACAACGTGGAATTCTAACCACTAAACTACAGCCACATCATTGTAACCATTCGTCAAATAAATACTATTTAATTATAACCTATAAAGTCCTCTTTTTTCCTTCATTCAACAGACGTTTATGTACCGCGCTTTATGCTAACCATTCAATACCTCACTATCTACCATATTTAAATATCCTGGAAGATCTCTAGCGTCGATTCCTTTTCAAATATCACAAAATGCCTTGGCTTATATAAGAAATTACATACTTAGCATAGGCGAGATTTATCGAACTACAGCCACGGGGACCTTCCTTTATACGGTAGCTCGCGACACACAGAATTGACTTAAAAAAGGCAAAAAAAAAAGGACAATCTCATGTTTGTAGTGACTGCAACATGAAATGGGAAAAAGGTTGAAGAGAAGAAAAGAAATCTGAGATTCCAAAACCCATCAAAACGATTTGCGCCTTCTAATTCTCTTCCCATTCTAACCCTACGGTTTGGTAATCCTTTCTATCTAAGACTAGAATAAAGAAATCAAAGTAGAAAAAAGTTAAAAAAAATAACGAAGGAGGAAATTGAAGATTGATTGATAAATCGCCTTTTAATATCTGTTCCAAATAAGTTTGTAATTTTCCGGAGATAAAAACACAGGAATTCCTAGATCGTTTGTTTTTCTCTATATCAGTTTCGCCTCGGATCAAACCCTAGGATTTTTTGAGAAATCTAGGGTTTGGTGGCGATGTCTGCTGGAGTTTGCGGTAAGCGTCTAGGGTTCGAAGAAATCTTCGGATCTTCGGCGCCGTCGTCGTCGGCTAAGAGATCCAGGTGTTCGAGTTTTGGTTCTACAATTCCTTCTTCGGATTTCGGGTTCGGATCTGAGGATAAGGTCTCGATCTTGCTACGGATGTTCCCCGCCACGGTTCGAGAGGTGCGTTTAGCAGATGAATTGTTTGTTCTCTATTTCGTTAATTTCACTTTACAAGGAAATTTGGTTAACAAGTTCAATTATGATGGAATTTTCAATTACTGTCCTGCAATCTTAAGCATCTGATGCTAGGTTCTAGTTTTTAAATAAAAAATATATGATCATAATCGCATCTTCTTTTTCAGATAATTATCGCTTTTTATGCTTAAATTGAGTATTTTCTACTCTAAGCTTGTTCAGGAATTTTATAAATTAGTTGTTATGTTTAGAGATATTCATCCCAAATCTTTATGACTAAAAATCAGAAAAGCCTATCCAGAAATTTAAATAAACAACAATTTGTTCTGTTAACCTTTTTGTGATGATCCATTCTGATCCTTTTTGAGTTTTGATTATTTTCTATTGTTCTTCAAAATTAATTCAAACAAAATGAATAAATGAAAAAAATTTAAGCCATCATGTTCTCATTTATATATGTTGTGAATCTGCTCTAGATGGTATATGACCCTTGCATTGTGCTATCATCCATGCCTGCTAGCACCTGTTTCTTGAATCTTTTGACGCCCTATTATGAATGTTGATTGTACCATCTGCTTTGCAATTATCCTTGTAGATCTATTATTTTGGGGAAGGAATTTTGACCCCGTTTAGGCTTCATTTGGCTGTCATTTTTGGAATGCGTTCCAGGACTTGGAATGAGTTTCAATTTGTAGAATGGTTCTCACAGACAAATGGCCGTTTGATTAGCGAAGGCAGAATGAGTTCTTCCAAAATGAGAATGAGAAAACACCCTTCTTCACAGATTCACCTCAAACCCTGATTTTAGATTTTATATACGAGTTTTGAGTTTTCGCAATGGTGAACTTGTAAATAAAGTGAGTGGTGACAAACTTGTAAATACGCTCTTTCTATTACAAATTATTTTGGAGTGCTATTATCGCATTTGAAATGATATAATTGTGCAAAGATTATATGTGACTATGGGATATTATGAAAATTGAAAATTTTGGTAAGAACTCATTCTAGTAAATGTACCAAACTTCTATGTTAGGTCAGAACACATTTTGTTACATGCTAAACAAACGCGACCAAGAAGCCTTCAAGATTAGTTCATGGAATGAATTTAGGGAACTGGTTTCTGGAATGAGTTCCTAATCCAGAATGACATCCAAACGAGACCTTAGTTTTATAGGCTGTGCTGATCCTTGTAGCTCTAATCTATCATTCAGGAACAGGTATCATGTATTGTCTTACTTTTGGTTGTAGAAAACACTTTTGATTCCTCAATCTATATGCTTGCATGATAAGTGTGATTGCACTACTCACTCTAGAGTGAACAAAATCATTGTTAGAATTTGACAATTCTTAAGATGATTATACAGAGCCTTAACTTAAAAATTGAATCATACAGTTTATTTTGAAAAAAAGAGAAGAATGTGAAAGATTACATTGTAACTTCATACCTTTTCGTGTTTAGAGACTTCAAGCTTCTGATTTGGTTCATTCTTCTTTACTATTTAGTTGGTGGAATCTGTTCTTAGTACTCACAATAATAAGATTGAAGATGCAATAGAGAGTCTTCATGCACTTTGCCTTGGTGATGTTTCTCCAAAAGATGAATCACAGGGCCTTGATTCCATGGTGATTGGAAATGGCCTTACTGCACCAGGTCAGAGAAATACTGCATTTATTTTATGTATCACACTTCTTTTTCTATGAGTAGTCTTTGGTTAAGTATCTCTAATATTAGTCAAGCAAGTAACATTTAGCCAATGTTCAGCTCATACCTCTCTCGGTGCCGTCCTTTGCATCTCTGTTGTTAAAATCTTACGATTCATTGTATGACTCTTACGATTCAATTCGATTTGACTCAAACGAAATCAGTGAAAAAAAACAGTTTATGTTTGAAACTTACGATTTACAATTTAATTGTATGATTCATACGAGTCAAACGACAACTCAACACTGAAAAATGTTAGATTCTTTTTTTTAACAAAAATCTTCCCTTGTTTTGTTTAATCCTTCTCTATATGGAATATGGTAGTCTAAAACAATCACATACATACATATGTATATGTGTGTGTGTATAAAAAAACATATTTTACTTGCTTTAACAATTAAAAAACCCTTTTCTTTAGAGAAATCCCAAAACCTAAACCCCAAATTCTATTTCTACTAAAATTGCTATAAATCTTACGATTTACGATTCAAAATTACCATTCGATTCGAATTGACCCCTAACGATTTTTGATTCGGTTCACGGTTTGACAACCTTGTTTTGCATCGTACTTGCCAGGTGGTGAGAGTAGTCAGACATCTGAACAGCAGGTTGAAGATTTACAAGAGAATAAGAAAACACTCGAATCCAAAAACCCTACGGATGGATCGACTTGGGTGGATATTGTTGTGCAAGAAATGATGAATGTAACAAATTTTGATGACGCAAGGGGACGAGCTGCTAGGATCTTAGAGGCATTTGAAAGAAGTGTTGTTTCCCACTTAAGGGCATCAGAGGAGGTTGTAAAATTTTCCCAATTGATTTTATTTGTGGTTTAGGAGATATCAGGTAGGAACATGCATGTGTATGTATTCACTGATGTAGGTTTTATCTCCTATTGATGGAATAGCAGGAGCTAGCTTCTGTAAAAGAGCATCTGCAGGGCTTTTTGAGAGAGAATCAACTACTAAAAAGAGCCGTTGCCATCCAGCATGAGCGCAACTTGGAACAAGAGGAGAAAGTGAGAGAAGTGCACCAGTTGAAGCATGTGATAAGCCAGTATCAAGAACAAGTTCGAACATTGGAGGTAATTTGTTTTACTTCTATGTATCTATTATTTGCTTATAAAGATACTTGCAACATTTATTTGCAACCATAATACTCCAAGAAACACAATTTTGCCCCCTACATAAGAGAGTAGTTTCTATTAAGACCCTACTGCTATAGGCTTCTATGAGTCAAGCTTTTGCGAGCCCAAGTCTGAGCATTTCTCAAGGTTTACAAGCCTTAGCCGAGTTGAGCAAAGCTCGGCTCAGCTCCTTTACTACCCCTGCAATAACAAACAGAAGCAAGAATATGCATAACATACACATACCCCAGCATAGAAGCAAGAACGCATGCATGTATGCGCTTACATTTTTTTTATGCAGTTGAACAACTACACGTTGAAACTCCATCTTCAGAGGGCAGAGGAAAGTAGCTCTATACCAGGGCGATTTCACCCACATATATTTTAAAACATTGTTTTTTAATCCCACTTTATATGTTGTTGTTTGTGTGTAATACTATATATATATAAATGGTACTGGTGATGCACAAATCGGTAAATAGGACTAGTTTGGGCCGATTTAGCCGTTGATCTTTTCGTGTAGCCAATTTGTGTCGGATAAGGTGGATAAGGTCTTTTGAGATTTAAGAATATTTCAACCGTTCGCTTAAACCGAAGAATCGGTCGTTCGGGCAGCGTTACGTCGATTCAACAAACACGAATTTCGAAATAAGGTAGAACAATACAAGAACACAAGATTTTACATGGTTCGACAATATCACCTACATCCATGGATTGTCATACGGCATTCATTATTTTTATTTAATCTTGAGAAAATATCATTTACATGATATATTGTAGAAAATGTATATAAGAAAAAGAAAGGGATGATAAAAGAATGATAGAATTTTCTATCTATCTAATTAGGAAATGATCTCATATATCTCTGTGTATTTTTTCTCTTTTTTTGTGTATTTTTCTCTGTTTCTCCTCTCTCCTCTCTTGAAGTGAGAAAACAGCTTCCTTTAAATAGAGAGCCTCATTTTTCTCAATGAAGAGATACCTCATTTTAAATGCCTTAAAGAAACTGTTAAAAGAATTCAATACTCTAAGCAAAATTGTTAAAACTGTCAAAGCAATTAATATTCAAAGAAAACTGAAATAATAATAAATGTCAGATCCGTGAACAGAAAATCGCATGAATAGTGTCATGAATAATAATTTCGAATCTCATGAATAGTGATTATGAACAGTGTCATAGTTGTATAAACAGTGTTTTGAAATTATACTGAACAATATTTTCAAACATATGAACAGTGCTTTCGAACAGTATTCTCGAAATAACATTCTCGAAGTGTATTCTCGAAGTAGCATTCTCAAATAGTTTTTTTCGAAATATCATTTTCGAAGTAGCATTCTCGAGTTGAATTCTCAAAGTAGTATTCTCTAATTGAATTCTCGAAATAGTATTCTCGAATTGCATTCTCAAATTAGATTTCTCAAATTGCATTTTCGAAGTAGATTTTCGAAATAATGAACAGTGTTTTCAGACTTCAATGAATAGTATTTTTCAGACTTAAAATGATAAAAAAATATACAATAAATATATCACCAATAAAAAAATATCATTTGACCATCTAAAAAATCAATCATCATCATTACGAGCCAAAATGAATGTCAAGTTTCAGCCGGCCAACATGAATGTCTACGTTTCATCCACAGTTCTAACCAAGGAATTAGTAATTTGGATCAGTTTTGATGGGAAAGAAAATGGGGAAGACTTTTCTAAAAATTTCAATGGGTAAACATAAATAAAAATTGAGACGTTAACTTTTTTACACAAGTACATGAAAATGGCAGAAGAATGGAATTACCAAAGACAGCTTCACGGAGTTTCTCTGATTTAGTACGTTTGTTTAGTCCCGAAAAAGCAGACGAACAAGAATGACATCAGTGCCTAGGATTAATGAATCGAAGTAGCTGAGACGAAGAGGGACCCCGTTAATGGATTCGAAGTAACAGTAGCAGCAGTTGTGGATTGCGAAGGGAATACCGAACTCGAAAGAGATCTCCTCGGGATTCCCGCTTTAATCGCCATTTCTGGTCGTTAAGTTGCAGAAAAGAGGATTTCAGATAAGCAAACGAGTTGCAGAAGAATTCAAAACCCTACAAGTACAGAAATTAGTGTTTAAGAGACCCGAAGAAGATCAAGAGCTCGCACGAAATTTTTTTTTTTTTTTTGGGTAAGAAGCCCGCGCTAACAAGGGAAATGATACAGTATCTGAAAAGCACAGTGAAAATTCCTAGAGAAATTCTACACCGTCCGATCATCAACAGCTCGATTACTATTTCTTATAATCAAGCGGACATAATTAAAGGATCAATCAAGCTGCGTATCGTGATATGATCGTTACTAAATAGTCTCCGGAGAAGGTTCCTCTCTTTTTCCCTCATTTAGAGATCGAAAACTTAGAAGCTGGATTGATACTTTTTCTGTAGACTTTTCATGGCTAATACTGATTTCTCAAGCTAAGGTAAGTTCAACAAATATCTTCGAGTTATTTCTTTTTTTTTTTCTGTAAAATCATTTCTTCCATAGTAATTTATGGTTCTGCTCAGTTTGAATATGGATTGCCTAATTTAATCATGTTTGATTCAAAATCCGATATCTTTTGAATGCTACAGTTAATCTTGTTTTTTGATCGTAATCTCAAAGTATCATCGTCTAGGTTTCTGAATCCAGTTCATTCTATTGTAAGCCCTAGTTAAAAATTTGGGTTTTTTTGGGATTTATTGATAACAATTAGCCGATTCTTCTTTCTCTTTCTCTCTCATGGTGGACTCTAATTTCTTATAAGCGTTTCAGATACCTCTGGGATTAGTTCTCTGATATGTATTTTCCATTTTTCAGAATAATTTGTGTGTTTGAGAACTCAGATTTTTGTACTGGATTTAATGCTTTAGCCATGCTTTGTTCAAAGCTTGTGGACATTCTGATTCTTTCCTGTACAAGCAGAAATTCCATTGCTTCTAAAAGCATTCTTATTTGAATTTGATTTTTTTTTTTTTTTACAAATTTTTGTTTCAGGTTTTTTGATTTGAATCATTTGCTTGTGAAGTCCTGAGTTTGTTTGTGTTATTGTGGACTGGAAGAAAGGGTATATTAATTTAGGGCTCAAATGGGGAGTGTCAAGGAGGAGAAGTTCAGGTTTTGCATCGACAGAGGAGGGACATTCACAGATGTTTATGCCGAAATTCCCGGTCAACCAGATGGGCAAGTGATGAAACTTTTATCTGTAGACCCTTTGAATTACGACGATGCTCCGATCGAGGGAATTCGCAGAATTCTGGAAGAATTTACTGGGGAGAAGATCCCTCGGTCTTCTAAGATCCCAACGGATAAGATTGAGTGGATTCGAATGGGTACAACAGTGGCCACAAATGCTCTGTTAGAGAGGAAAGGAGAGAGGATTGCTCTCTGTGTGACTCGGGGTTTTAGGGATCTCCTTCAGATAGGAAACCAGGCTCGCCCGAACATCTTTGACCTAACTGTTGCGAAGCCTTCAAATCTTTATGAGGAAGTTGTAGAGGTTGATGAGAGGGTTGAGCTTGCTCTCGAAAAGGAAGGGGAAAACCCAAATTGTTGTTCTTTGGTTAAAGGGATTTCAGGTGAGCTTGTCAGGGTTGTAAAGCCACTAGATGAAGAAGTTCTAAAGCCTTTACTGAAAGGGCTTTTGGAGAAGGAGATAAGCTGCTTGGCTGTTGTGTTAATGCACTCTTACACTTACCCACAACATGAAATCTTGGTGGAAAGGTTAGCTTTGAGTTTGGGATTCAGACATGTTTCCTTATCTTCGTCTTTGTGTCCTATGGTTCGAGCAGTTCCTCGGGGTTTAACTGCTAGTGTGGATGCATATCTTACCCCAGTTATCAAAGAATACTTAGCAGGTTTCATTTCAAGATTTGATGAAGGGCTAGTAAAGGTGAATGTTCTGTTTATGCAATCAGACGGGGGGCTTGCACCGGAAACTAGATTTTCCGGTCACAAGGCAGTCTTGTCCGGTCCTGCTGGTGGGGTTGTTGGCTACTCACAGACTCTCTTTGGTCTTGAAACAACAAAGCCACTCATTGGGTTCGATATGGGTGGCACGTCTACTGACGTGAGTCGTTATGCTGGAAGTTATGAACAAGTGCTAGAGACCCAGATTGCTGGTGCAATCATTCAAGCACCCCAGCTCGACATCAACACGGTTGCTGCTGGTGGTGGATCAAAGCTGAAGTTCCAATTTGGAGCTTTCCGAGTGGGACCGGAATCGGTCGGTGCACACCCAGGTCCTGTTTGTTACCGGAAAGGAGGGGAATTAGCGGTCACTGATGCAAATCTGATTCTCGGAACAGTAATTCCTGATTATTTCCCATCAATTTTTGGCCCCAAAGAGGATCAACCGTTAGATACCAAAGCAACCAAAGATGAATTTGAGAAGCTTTCAAATAGGATCAATTCATACAAAAAGAGCCAGAATCCAACGGCGAAGGACATGACGGTGGAGGAGATTGCACTTGGATTTGTCAATGTAGCTAATGAAACAATGTGCCGTCCTATACGACAATTAACCGAGATGAAGGGCCATGAGACAAGGAACCATGCTCTTGCTTGCTTTGGAGGTGCTGGGCCACAACATGCATGTGCTATTGCTAGATCGCTTGGAATGAATGAGGTGCTGATTCATAGGTTTTGTGGGATCTTAAGTGCATACGGAATGGGATTGGCAGATGTTATTGAAGAGACACAAGAGCCATATTCTGCTATTTATGGTCCCAAATCTGTGCAAGAGGTCGCTCTTAGAGAGGCTATTCTAGTGAAGCAAGTAAAGCAAAAGCTACAAGAACAAGGTTTCGGAGATGAAAGCATTACAACAGAGACGTACTTGAACTTGAGATATGAGGGCACGGATACTGCCATCATGGTGCAGAGAAAAAGATTTGAGGATGGGTTGGAAAGTGACTATGCTGTTGAATTTGTTAAGCTGTTCCAGCAAGAGTACGGATTTAAACTACAGAACCGGAATATCCTTATCTGTGATGTAAGAGTTCGTGGTATAGGAGTCACAAATATCTTGAAGCCTCGGACACTTGAACCAGCTTCAGGTACTCCTAAGTTTGAAGGTCACTACAAGGTATATTTTGGGAATGGATGGAGCAAGACACCATTATTTAAGCTTGAGAATCTGGGATACGGGCATGTCTTGCCCGGTCCTGCGATCATCTTGAATGGTAATAGTACTGTGATTGTGGAACCCGACTGTAAAGCAACTATTACCAAATATGGCAACATCAAAATTGAGATACATTCGACTCCAAACACAAAAGTAGCAGAAAATGTTGCAGATGTAGTGCAGCTTTCAATCTTCAATCACAGGTTTATGGGCATAGCCGAACAGATGGGGCGGACCCTGCAGAGAACTTCCATATCGACAAATATCAAAGAGAGGCTGGATTTCTCTTGTGCTTTGTTTGGTCCTGATGGAGGGCTTGTAGCCAATGCCCCCCATGTCCCCGTGCACTTGGGCGCTATGTCTAGCACTGTCCGATGGCAGCTCGACTACTGGGGAAACAATCTGAATGAAGGAGATGTCTTGGTTACTAACCATCCATGTGCAGGAGGTAGCCATCTTCCCGATATAACTGTTATTACGCCTGTTTTTGATAAAGAGAAGATAGTATTTTTTGTGGCAAGTAGAGGGCATCATGCAGAGATCGGGGGTATTACTCCCGGAAGTATGCCACCCTTCTCAAAGTCCATATGGGAAGAAGGAGCTGCCATCAAAGCTTTCAAGCTTGTTGAAAAGGGGGATTTTCAAGAAGAAGGAATCATCAAACTTCTTCAATTTCCTTGTTCTGACGATTCGGATCATAAGATCCCGGGAACCCGCAGGCTTCAAGATAATTTATCTGATCTTCGAGCACAAGTGGCTGCAAACCAGAGAGGTATCTCCCTTATAAAAGAACTCATCGAGCAGTATGGATTAAATACAGTTCAGGCTTACATGACCCATGTGCAGACAAATGCGGAAGCAGCTGTGAGGGAGATGCTTAAGTCAATCTCTGCTAAAGTTGCTGGTCAATCAGCTAACCTCGAGGAAGAAGATTGTGTGACCATTGAAGAAGAAGAGTACATGGATGACGGGTCTACTATACACCTAAAACTTACCATCAACGCCGAGAAGGGTGAAGCTGTTTTTGATTTCGGCGGGACCAGCCCAGAAGTATATGGGAACTGGAATGCACCAGAAGCAGTAACAGGTGCAGCAGTCATATACTGACTCCGCTGTTTGGTGGATGTTGATATTCCTCTCAATCAAGGCTGTCTGGCTCCGGTGAAGATCCATATCCCTGTGGGTTCATTCCTCTCGCCAAGTGATAAGGCTGCCGTAGTGGGAGGTAATGTTCTCACATCTCAGAGAATTACCGATGTAGTACTTACTGCATTTCAGGCTTGCGCATGTTCTCAGGGGTGTATGAACAACCTCACTTTTGGGGACGATAGTTTTGGTTATTACGAGACCATTGGAGGTGGGAGTGGAGCCGGTCCAAGCTGGGACGGGACTAGCGGAATCCAGTGCCATATGACTAACACCCGTATGACCGATCCAGAGATTTTCGAGCAGCGGTATCCAGTTCTTTTGCATAAATTTGGGCTTCGAGAGAATAGCGGTGGTGCTGGCCTTCACAGAGGGGGTGATGGACTTGTGAGGGAGATCGAGTTTCGGCACCCAGTTGTGGTGAGCATTCTTTCAGAGAGGCGTGTTCATGCACCGAGAGGATTAAAGGGAGGAAAAGATGGTGCCCGGGGAATTAATTACCTTATTACGAAAGATAAACGGAAAGTTTATCTAGGTGGTAAGAACACGATCGAAGTGGAGGCGGGGGAGATTCTTCAGATTTTAACTCCGGGTGGTGGTGGATGGGGTACTCCTCCTTGATTGCACTGTTACATTCTGTGTTCCATTGTATTTGTACTGGAATCACATGAAGTCTGAAACTGCCTTGGTGTTAACATTGATGAATAAGAAGCTGTAATTCTTCGTAGTGATTGCTGTAACATATTTGAAGCTTTGTGTGTCTAGAAGCAGATGATGGAACCTGTCATTATGGAGAAGCTCTGAAACTATCTTGAGGAACCCTATCTGTCCTTTCCAGATCTAAGCGCGTCTCAATTGACTTGCAGGTATTGATTACTGCTACAGGTAACTGGTTCACAACCCTGTCTTTCCTCAATGTAACTGCTTTCCTTCCCTGATTAACACAGATCCTTCGTTGGCACCCTTCATTACATGTTTGCTGCTTCTACCGACCCAGACTAGTTGAGAGAGAAGGCATCGGTAGGGTGCTGCAGATCAACACTTGTTAAGATGTTTTCTGGGATAATGACTTGATTCCTTACATGGGTTGGAATAGGAGTGTACAATGGGCTGAGCCACCCGTGTGCCGGCCAAGCTTGGTTGAGCTGTGCCCAGGCACGGCACAACACAGTTCATAGACCGTGTCGTGCCTATGTTTTGTAGCCTGCACGTCCTAACCTGCCCAGGGTAGGCTGAAGCATTGGCCTGGCACAGGATGACCCAGTCGTGCTACGGACCGCATACCATGCTGGGCCTAGGGTTGCCAAAAGTTTTGCATGACACAGCCCCTTGGCCACCCCTAGGTTGGAAGGTTTGCTTATCCTTATGTGGGGTGCAGCTTAGGGGTGGCAATGGGCTGGGTGACTCACTTGGCTCGATCAGCCCGGCCCTATGTTTGGATGGGTTTGGGCAAGGTTTGTAGCTTGTAGGGCTGGGTTGGGCTGAAATTTAAGGCCCGGTTTTTTTTTGGATCGGGTTGGATTTATGCTAGACTGGCCTGGCCTGGTTCAGCCTGACTCGAGGATGTGAACACTGAATAATATTAATATTTCACTTAAACTCAACGACTGTTGTTGTAGCTTAGTGGTGTGAGTTTAATATTGTGGCTGTTGAGAGCCACAAACTAAGGAATAATTTTGCATAATAAATAACCCAACTCACACCATGATCGGGTTCAGGTTGGTAATTGACAGGTACAGGCGGGGGCTTGGGCAACCTTTATTAAGCCTGAAACTTGGGCCGGGCCGGGCTCAGACCTGGTTTGGGCCGACATAATTGTGTTTATATATAGAGTATGGCCTTGCCCGAGCCCGGCCTTTTGCCACCCAACTTTATCTATACTACTATTAAAAGCAAATACTACTTTTAAGAATATTTCCGTTCATAATTATTTTTATTTTTTCTTTCTTTTTTTTTTAAATTTTTATAAAAACATTAAATGTATTTTTCTTTTCTATCTAAAAGAGAGGGTAGAGTCCAACATGATTTGGACTCTATCCCATACGTATCTTTCTTTTAACTAATTAATTATACTTATAAAATCTTTTTACGTATGTAGATGAACATCTGATGTGCGATATCGAAGGTAATCGTCTTACAGCCGCGGCGATCATCGGTCATGACGACAGTGTTTGAGCTCAGAGCGAGTCCTTTCCTGTTACCTTGTGTGGAAGAGATTATTTCTGTTTCTGTGATTCAGTGATTCATTGGATCTTGATACGAGATAATTAGATTAACTATTTGTAGATTCTTTTCTTTTTTTTTCCCCTCTTTATATGACGAGTTGAATTGAGGTGTTTCGATCTGATTTATGGTTTATTATTTTGGTTTTTTTTCAAGGCAATCTCTGAATCAATCTGTATTTATATTGGATTTTTATTTATCTTTTTTATATTGAGAGTGAATGGATATTGTGAGCATTGTTGTGTATCAGGAGACATTTAGATTGCCTATGTTTGATGTTCTCATTGCCATCCTTGTTTGCTCTTGAGGTTATGGATGATGTTGTTGGTAAATTGATCCATGTCCCATTATTGCATTTAGAGATCCATGATTTTCTTTCTTTTCTTTCCCACACGTGTGTGCCTGTGTGTGTTTGGGATGTTGTTTGTGGGTTTTAGAACAAATGGGTGTGTGTTTGGGATATTGTTTGCAGGTTTTAGAACAAATGGGTGTGTGTGTGTTTTGGAATATTGTTTGTGTGTTTTAGAACAAATGTGTGTGTGTGTGTGTTTTGGAATATTGTTTGTGTTTTAGAACAAATGTGTGTTTGGGATATTGTGTTTTAGAACAAATGTGTGTGTGTTTGGGATATTGTTTGCGGGTTTTAGAACAAATGTGTGTGTGTGTGTTTGGCATATTGTTTGCGAGTTTTAGAACAAATGTGTGTGTGTGTGTTTGGCATATTGTTTGCGAGTTTTAGAACAAATGTGTGTGTGTGTGTTTGGGATATTGTTGTAGGTTTTAGAACAAATGTGTGTGTGTGTGCACAATAATTGAATTTTTGGATATTGTTTGCGGGTTTTTGAACAAATGGGGGTCCTTTGCTTAGTCTTGTAGATGGATCGATGATGGTATATGATATATTAGTTGATTCAGTCAAGTTTCTTATTGGTACTTTTATTTGTGAAATATTCTAATGTAGTAGTATCATAGCATGTTATGTAGAAGAATTTCCACCTTATAGATGCAATAAAGTTGAGTATTGGCATAAGCTTGGAACACCTTCATACGCTTTGTGTGTATGCGTATGGGTGTGTCTATACTGATGGTGTGTCATGTGATTCGTCCATGTTGGATAGCTAACCATGCCATGCTGACACACGCTGTTGTTACTGGTTTTCCTTAATTGCCGATGAACCTTCATTTATTGTTTTTATGTTGAGTGGTCTTATAGTTTGCGGTACCAGGATCACTTGCACCAACTGGCTTATACCTTGGTGGCACAAAGTATACGGTGATCCAAGGCTCGAGGAAAAAAGGTGAGGACTTCACACCTTATCCTTGTTTTCCAAATTCTGTTCTTTGTACATATTGCATGCATTCATACAGCCATAAATACGCATACAAAATGTACTGTTGATCCTCAAAATGGTAAGCAAAACAAGATTAATTTAAAATGAAAAAGATGACAGGTGTCGATACCTGGATGGCTTACGAATCTTGAGTTGACAAGGTTCGAAATACCTGACTTACACCGACCTAAACCACAGAAAGGTCGTTCCGGTGTAAGGTTTCCCTCGAGACTTTAAAAAGGAAATCAAAGAAAGAGAGGATCGGGATTAGAAAAATGGCCTAAGGAATGTTCTCGCAGAGAGAGTTTGCAGAGCTTTAATGGCTATCCAAGTTTGGTGTAACTTCTCCCATCTGAAAAGTTGCCTTTACTCCTCCGGGGTAAAGGCTTTTTATAGCCTCCATCTTGGACTAAAGCCTCTTATCTAAGTGACAAGTGTTGCTCATCCGAGATACAATAAGGGGACACTTGTCACATCTCGAGAGGCAGGTGTAATGGCTCTGCAACTTAGTTGGTCCCCCCTGACGCTGTTCGTGTGGATCTGTGCCGTCCACTTGGGTCAACGGGGCTATCTATCTGGGTCTCCATTCCTAAAGGGGTGTCTCGATCCCCCTCCCCCCTTGTTTTGGACTAAATTGTGCAATTCTCAGGAATCGTGGGGCGGTAGCCCCGAGTTTGAATCACGAAAATGTGTTAAGCCTGCTATAGGGTGGTTACCCATGAGGAGAAAGTTGAAGCGTCAACTCCGAATTAGGGTTTTGTGCGGGCACCTGGCCTTTAGGGGGAGTGATCCCCCAAAATGGCTTGGGATGTGAATCTCAAATGGGAATCATGCTATTATGCTAAGGTCTGTCAAAGTGTGATTCCTCATAGCGGATTTCAAGAGGATTTACCAAATGCATCCATTGAGTATCCCAACTTGTCAGGTCAACGAAGTTCATTGCGACTTTCTAAGATTGCGTTCTTGTGATAGCTGGTGAGCTCGGGCTGATTCTGTTTTAAGCATCAGCTTCCAGTTCGTATTCTAAGATGGGACGGTGATCCTTCAACACTTGGGCATTTCACCTTAGTAGACTGTCAGAACTGATTTCTCTCCTCTTTAAAGAGATTAGTTTGATTTGGTAAAGGGGGCTACCCTTACCTCGGCCTTTGGAAGGGAGGCCTGCGGCAAGGAGTTTAGCCTTGCCTCAGGATCCGGTAAGGGGTTACCCCTACCTCGGGTCTTTGAAAGGGGCTTACCTTATATCTGGCAAGGGGTTTAGTCTTGCCTCGAGATCTGGTAAGGGGGTTACCCTTATCTCAGGCCTTTGAAAGGGGCTTACCCTATAGCCGAAGAATCTGCGGGTTTGGGAGTTCCATCAAGTACTCTCTCTTTTTTTGGTAACAAGTTTCGTCGGTCAAGTCCTCAGTCACGAACGGAATGATGATAAAAGGTTAAATCAAATTATCAAAATAGTCTTAATAATTTAGACATTTAAAAGGGTAATTTAGACCTGCTTGATCGGATGACTCAGATCAGGCTATTTATCGTAGCCTTTTTTTTTTTTTAAATGTTGCCTAGGCGAGCGCCCAATTGCCTAAGCTAGCCTAGGCGTTTGGATAACCTTGGTCTAATCCATGTGATCAATACCTTCTTTCTGATGAATGAGTGGTTTTGATCATGATAATGTTTCTAAAGCTTCTTCCATTTACCTATAACGAGCTGATAGGTCTTATTTGAAAAAAGAAACAGTTCTTTTTATTTGATTTTATCATTTTAATTTGGAGCTCATGATCTATTTAGAAGCAATAAATAGCTCATGATCTATTTAGAAGCAATAAATAAGTTTAATCATTGTGATCATGGATGGCTATGATGGAAGTAGTTAAGATGATCTAAATCCTTATTTAATTGGATATTTAATCCAATAATATAATCAGATAATGAGGGCATTTTTGTCCTCCAACCAATTGGATAGTTAAAAGAAGATCAAGGTTTGGCCTTGCCTGTACTGTGCTGTGGGCCATGAATTTTAGCCATGGTTTAATCGTTCATATCGGTCCGACCCATTGTACACCCCTATCATCTCCTATCTAGCAAGGTTTAAAGTCTTGGGACCGGGGACTTGACTGGTCCTAGCCGGTCTTGGTCCAGACTGGTGGCACCGGGGTACCTGTCATCAGATCGGCGGTATTGGTCGGGATCAGTCGGTACTTGATTGGTCTAGATCGATAATATATTTTTTTAAATGTTTAACATAAGATTAAAATAACTTTATACTGTAATACTCACGTTTTTATTTTTATTGAAACTCTTTCACTCATAAATCCTATCTCTTATCCAACTAATTTTTTTTATTTTTTATTTTTATCTATATATATATATATTTTTAAGTTTTATTAGTAATATGTTCACTCATAAATCTTTTTTTTATGAGTGAACATTATCTATAATTAATCTATTCTATTAATTCTTTTTTTATTCTTTTTAGAGTTTTATTAACAATCAAAAAAAAATTCATACGTATTAGAGTAGTAATTAGAATGTTTAAAATAATAAAAAAAATATTATTATAACTAGAGATTGAGTTTTAATAGGATTCTAAAATGAATAAAAAAAAGAATTAATAGAATTTATTGGACTCTAAAAATGACAAAAGAAAGATACATATTTGATAGAGTCCAAATCATGTTGGACTCTATCCTCTCTTTTAGATAGAAAAGAAAAAGACGACTAATGTTTTTATAAAAATTATAAAAAAAATTAATTTAATACTTTTAAGAGTTTATAAATTTAATAGCTAAAGAAATAAATATTTTAATTAAAATTATACTAATTTTTATAAAATTAATTATACTAGTTTATCTTTCATTTTTAACATGGACAAGTATTAACCTAATTTTATTTTATAGTATGATTTATATATCTTAATTATAATATCTTAATAGTGAATCAATCCTCTCGTCGTTGGGGCCTTAGTAGGACAAGATGTTATATATTAAGATATTTAAACCATACTATCAAATAAAATTAAGTTAATACTTGTTCATGTTAAAAATGAAAGATAAAATAATATAATTAATTTTATAAAAATTAGTATAATTTTAATTAATATTTTTTTTATCTATTAAATTTATAAATTCTTATAAGATTTTGTAAGATGTGATTTAAATGTATCATATCATATGATACTACTATTAAAGGAGAAAGTAATTTTTAATATTTTTATAATTATAAATTATAGATATTTGAAATATCTTTTTTAACCTCATAAAATATAGTTATTTTTAAATAGTATTTTAATTCTCTATAAGTAATTATCTTTTATATTAATGTGAATTATGATCTTTTCGTACCTTTATTTTTTTAGTTAAATAATTACTGTATCTTAATATAAAATTTATATAGAATAAAATCTTTAATTTTATTTATATAATAAATATAAAATAAATTTAATATAAATTTTTTATATAATTAAAAGGGTCATAAGTTTACAAAAATATTAGAATAATAAAAGTGAATCTTATTGAATTACTTATTGTGAAATATAAAAGTTACGAGAATAAAAGTGAATCTCATTACTTTAAATTCCAACATATATTAATAATCAACCTTCACATACAACACACGTGCTTTTTTGCTAGTTCCTAAAATATGTATAGAGATTAGAGACGGTGGTAAATTAGGAAAAGGAAAAAGGTAAGTAAAGGGAGCATATTGTGTGAAGGATGGATTGTCATTTAAATACCAACCTAACATGAAGGGTATTTCAGGAACTGGACACCATGGCTCAGTTTCCATTCAAATGAGGAATGGTGAATACACCAACCACGTGTAAGGCTAAAATTCAAATTGACTAACTTAACAAGATACTCGCAAGAAGGTGACTTGGTTCAGTGGTAAGGGCATGGTGGGGTTGTCCTTAGGTCTTGGGATCAATTCTCGTCTTTCACTGTGTGGGTGTGTGAATTAGTTAATCCTTCTGATCAAGCCTTCAGGCAATAAAAAAATAAAAAAACAAGACACTTGCAGATTTTTTTTTTTTAAATTTAGGGACAAAAATATATTTTTTAAGAAGCTTAGTATTATGTTTAGGGTTACAACAGTCATGAATGTTTAGAAACCACTTTCCTCATAATTGCTAAGGAGAAGTTGAAAGCAACTTTTTCTTATGGGCTATTTTTCTTTATTGCTTATAGGTAAAAATCTACTCATTCATCATTACCAAACGCACTTGTTACTTGAAAAATTGCTTTAATAGTTATATGCTCTAATAAATACTTAATTAAGCAATGGCAAATGCATACTGTTATAAGTACATTTGATAACATTGAACAGGTAAGTTCTTACCTATAAACAGAGATATCAATACTCAGTTGGGACTTCTACTTGCGTGGAACCAGGGAATCTGAAAATTTTAGGTGGAGCTGAAAGTAGGGATACACAACGGGTCGTGCCGCTAAAATGTAGTACCAGCTGGCACGACTCAGTTAATATTTATACCATATGTCAACCTTTTGGCATTCAAGTCCGTGTCTTGCTTCAGCTTGGGTTGTGTTGTGTTACACCCGGCTCAACCATGTTGAGCCCATGGTTCGGCCTCTTATACACCTCTACATGAACCTAGGGATGGCAACAAAGCAGTTTCGGGGCGGGTTTTGACAAAACTCTAACTCACCCTAAAGGAGCCCTCCTAAAACCAAACGCACTCCTAACCCTTTTATGGTGGATACCAGGGTAGGTGGGTGCGACCGGTTATAACGTTTATTAAAAAGTACATGTTTTTTAAAGTTAATATTTTAAATATATATATATATATAGATGGGCAACGAAACGGATTAGGAGCAAGTTGAACCAAATCGAACCCAACTTATGGGTTACTAAATCCTAACCATTAAGGGTGGGGTGGGTTACCTGTTTAACCCGCCCCATTGCTATCCTTTTCTACATGAACCGCAAGTAATGTGAAAGAAAATATGTACACAGACTTACTAGGGAGAACCACTTAGCGATTCTCACTTGGCGGATAGATCTCTATAGCATAAGAATTAGGGGTGCAACTCAGTTTGGTTTGGGTTGGGTTCCCCTCAACCCAATCTCAAACCGACCTTGAAAGTCAATCCATACTCATTCCCACTCTATTTGAAACCTGAATTATGAAACACAAAAATCAAATCGATTTTATTTTGTAAACCCAATTTAACTTGAACTGCAATTTCGAATTGATTTGCATCGGGTTAATTTGAGATGATAAACACAATCACAACTTGAGTCATATAGTCAAACTTAAACAAATTGGAGTCATGTGTAAAAATTTATAACAATGACTTATTTAGAAATAACATAAGTTAAAAGAGGTATTATAAACCCCTAAATTCTAAAATTTATATAATTTTAATATATATTATATGTATATTATTTACTGGTTAATTCGGTTTGAGTTTCGGGTTATCTGAAGCCTTAACTCAAAACCAACCCAAATTAATTTGAGTTGGCTTTTTTCAACCCCAAAGTCGACCCAAAGTAATATAAAACCCACCAAACCAATCCAAAGTCGAGTTGGATTGGTTTGGATTCGGGTTAGCCCGACCCAAGTTTCACCCCTAGTAGGAACGATGTGGTACAGTTAAGTGGGGCCCACTAAGATATCCCTTTAAATATTCTTTATTTATTTAATTCATATATAAGGTAATTCCAGGCTTTCCAGCCCAAGCCAACATTATTCCTATAAATAGTCTTTTTCTTTTTCATCATATCCCAGTCGTTCGCCCCTCGCAAATCATCATCGCTGTCCCTTTCTCTGTAAACATCTCTCTCTCTCTCTCTCTCTCTCTCTCTCTCACTCTATATTAAGTATTTTAAATCTCTAATTCCTCGTTTTTGAAACCCTAAGACCCTCGATTTCTCCTGTTGGATTTGAAGGCAATTAAGAGAAATTTGGTTACTTATTTTTCAAATTTTCTTTTTCTTTGATCTTAAATTACCTTTTGTTTAATCATTATTATTTGTTTGTTTGTTTGTTTGTTTGTTTAATCTTTGTCTGTGAGTGAGATTCAGATCTGAAATCGTTTGGTGTAGGGCTCTGTTCTTGTTATTGATGAGCTTTCATTGGTTTTCTTTTCGTGATCTTGAAGTTTTACCTTTCTCTTTCGAGTTGGTTTCGTTTGGTGACAGAGTTCGCTTTTTCTTCCTTTTGTTTGTTCTCGAATTTTATATTAGTCTCTGCTGATTTGAGTTTTTCATCGATCTTGAATATATTAGTTCCTTTGAAGTTACCAATTCGGTCTGTCTCTCTGGTTTTTTTTTCTGTTTGAAACTTATCTGAGTAATGAGATCTAAATCGATTTTTATGTTTTAATTACTAGAAGTAATTCAGAATTAGCTGTTCAATAGATGGTCTCGATTTGTGAAGATGAGATTTTGTGGTTTTCAATGAAGCTAACTAGATTTTTTTTAGTTATATTTGGTATAAAGAATTATTCTCTCTGTTAGTTATAATGTGGAAATTGATTGGTTAGGTTTGGGCAACCAGTGATTGGAGATCTGAGCAATGGCGACTTCTAATGGACAGCACCAATCAACAAAGCCACCTCCGTCCCCATCTCCTTTACGGAATTCTAAATTTTTTCAGGTAAAAGATCATATCTTTTCTCTATCGTTGGAGTCTCTTTGGTTAGGGCTGTTGCCGTTTTCTTTTCTCTCGTTTGTATCAACTTATTGATTTTGTTTTGCTTTGATCTCTTTAATTTGATTTTTTTTTTTTTTTTGGGTGTCCTGTATGACTGTATCTGGAAAATTGGTTCTTTGTAACTGTTTGTTGATAAAAAATTGTTTCTGAAAATTTTCTTCTTTCTCGAATAACAATTGAGAAATGCAGATTCTCAAAAATTGAAATATGCTAATGTAACATGCAGCATCTTCTATTATAATTGTCCTTCATTGCATTGTTTGGTCATAAAGCCATTACAAAGTTATGTTTTTTTTGGGGATTCGGAACACGTCCTTTTTTTCCTCTCATCATTGTTATCATTCTCTTTGTAACATTTTTTATTCTTATTATCTTTACTAGTGTTTTATATTACTTAAGCAGTTCTCTAATTGTTGATGGCAGTCCAATATGAGAATTTTGATCACTGGAGGTGCCGGGTTCATTGGCTCTCACCTGGTGGATAAATTGATGGAGAATGAAAAGAATGAGGTGATATTATTATCGATTTCTCTTTTTTACAATGTTTAAGATAACGAATACTTAGAGATATAGGACTGAAGTATTGTAGAAAAGGGAAACATATGCAAGTTGTGGAGCTTATGACAAATGTGTCTTAACATCTTGGGGAAATAAATTAAATAGCATCTAAATATATTTGATTTCTTCTCTTCTTTTTTCCTGCTCAGGTGATTGTCGCTGATAATTACTTCACTGGTTCAAAGGACAACCTGAGAAAATGGATTGGCCATCCTAGATTTGAGCTTATTCGTCATGGTACGTTCATGCATTTAGTTTTGATCATATTGTCACAATTTCACATCTAGTATTATTGAGACATATTTCCATACAAGGATCCCAATTTGTCTCAATGACTGTAGAAATTTTGTATCAAAGTCTCATTTTTTCCCCTAATATGATGATGGATTGATGTAGAAGTTGCAGTTTTATTTGTGGTTTTGGCTATAAGAAGATTCATCTTGCTGTCTCTTTCACCAAGCTAATTAGGCCTGACATTTCAGTTGCAACTTGTAATTTCTTGTTTCTACTTTAGCTAAAAATTAGGACATGTTTAACTGAACTTTAACTCTCAGAATCCACTTCACTGTTAAATTAGTTGTCTTTTACAAGAGATTATGATATACCTCAGGGAAATTACCTGATAATGTAGTCATTATAGGAATAGATGTAATTGTATAATCACATAATTGTTGAAGATGCGATTGCATCATTCATGTAACTAATCCTGCTCTTTATAGCTGATGAGTCTGGTTTAGTATTATTCTTGACAAATGAGCAATAAAGATTGGTAGAATTTTGATATATAGAGAATGAGAAGTTGACATTAAGGTGAAAGTATAGTTTTGGCATTTATCTTGGATGAATAGGAGGATCCAGATTCCCATTAAGTCTTCAAACTTTTTGAAGGTTTAGAAAAACTAAGAACAGTTCATCCTTATAATCCTTGAATGAGTTTCTTATTTGTGGATTGAGTCGTGCTATCTGGACTATATATTCATTGAAGTTCCATGATCATTAATAAAATAGATTAGGGCAAAATTCAACTGGCCCTGTTTTTCCAAATCCAAACAATAATAAATATTAAAAAAAGACTCTAAAAACTCAACCCTAAAAGATTTTAAACCCTAAACCCCTATAAAGACTTAATTCTAAATCCTGAAAAACCTAAATTCTAAACCATAAAACCCTAAACGCTACTTAATTTCATAAAAGAAAAAGAGTTCACTTTTCTTAAAGTTTTTTCCCTTTTTTGCTATTTGGATTTGTTAAGCTTTTCCATATGAATCTGGATCATCAGTATCATTTTTGTACTTCTGAATTGCTACTCTTCCTTTTATCATTATTTAAAGATCACATCTTTGATCATCTTATTGCTCTTTTTTTTTATTTATTAATTATTTCTCATGAGGATCTTTAATGTAAACCCCTTTCTGATATTTGTCTCTTAATGTTTGGTTCTTTTCTTGTTATGCAGACGTTACAGAACCATTGTTGATCGAGGTTGATCAAATATACCATCTTGCTTGCCCTGCTTCTCCAATTTTCTACAAATACAACCCTGTAAAGGTGCGAATATTTTTATTTATTGATATTATATAGAGCTAGCAGTATTTAGACACAAATTTTCATACATTATCCTTCTAACACACTAATTAGAATAAACATATTTCGTGATTTTTTTTCATTCACAATCTGCAAATGTCTATTGACTTCAATATAACTGCTTGAGAAGGTCATGACACAATTTCGTGTGGTGATACTTGGTCTTTTCCACAATTTCCTGTCTTTTGTTGTCTTTCTTATCCTCTTGGGGAGTGTGACATTTGCCTTCTTAATCCTACTTAGTGGTTGCAATGGCTGCCAGAAGCTCATTCAGAATGAGACCATCTCAAGAATGCCAATATAGATTAGAAGGATTTTTTTTAAGTTATCAGCTCATCAGTAGACAGCAGATCCATATTTCAAATGAAGACAGTCAGAAGCTTGTGTTCATGTGTTTTGAGTAGGCAACCATCTTGAAAGCTTGACATTAATCTCATGGACACAAGGATCTTAAAGCGAAATGATGCTTATGGCAAAAAAATCACTAAATCACACCAGTTGTCGTGTGGACAACAATCTTTTTACTTCCATATCTGTAGGATTAGAGAGGTATCAGTAGCTGATGGGAAACAAGATGTTCAGGTCTCAAGAGCTTGAATGCTTTAAGCTCCTTTAAAATAGAAATGCTTTTGATGCATAATTGCATATATCTTACTTTCTGAGAGGTTTTCTTTTTCCATTTTACACAACATTCCTCTATTTAGAAATATGTTTTGAATGTTGAGAAATTATCTGATTGGTAACATATAAAATTTTTAACAGACGATAAAGACTAATGTGATTGGCACATTAAACATGTTGGGACTTGCCAAGCGAGTTGGAGCAAGGTTCGAACGTTTGTCTACCTGTTCATCTGTTCGACATTTTTCACTAGAAATTTTCTTTTTTCTTACAACAATGAACAATATGACCATGTTGAACAGGATTTTGCTTACATCAACTTCAGAGGTGTATGGAGATCCTCTTGTGCATCCCCAGGATGAGAGCTATTGGGGCAATGTTAACCCAATTGGTATGTTCACCTCTTGTAAATGATCTTTTTATTTTTTCCTTGGGCTATATTGTGATGTGGAATTAAATAAATTCGCAAAGTCATTAAAAGAATCAGTAATGTCTAAAAACAGCAAAATTCTTATGTGTGGGCTTGTTTTGTTGTAATGGAAACTGAGAATGTTATTGCTTTTGGCTGTTTTAGAAGCTTTGATAATAACTTGAATGTGGGAAGTTCCCAGATACATCCTTTCTAGGTATTCTGTTATTTATTTTTCATTTAATATTGCAGGAGTTAGGAGTTGCTATGACGAGGGGAAACGTGTAGCAGAAACTTTGATGTTTGATTATCATAGGCAGCACGGGATAGGTAAAATGCAATTACCCCTAGTGTATGCTGAAATTAATTTTTGGAAGTGAGATTTTGGAAGTTGAAAAAATCTCACTTGGTTGCAATATTGGTTGATCCTATTACAGAAATACGCATTGCTCGGATTTTCAATACCTATGGGCCCCGCATGAATATTGATGATGGGCGTGTTGTCAGCAATTTTATAGCTCAAGCACTGCGGTTAGTTTTAATATTTATGGGACCTGGTGGTGTTCAGTCAATTTGCTCGTCTTTTCTACTGGGAACAAAAAATTAATATTGGATCATGTGCATCAAAGTCTGATATGAGACATTTATGTCAGTTCTTTTTCACTCCTTCTTCATTATACCTTGGGCGATTGAAGATCAGTCGGAATTTATTTGCTTTCCTAATATTTGATTGTTGCACTTTGTTGCCCTTCTGCCTTGCATTCTTGCAGTGGTGAATCCTTGACTGTTCAGTCTCCTGGAACACAAACTCGAAGCTTCTGTTATGTCTCTGATATGGTATGCAAGAGTCAATTATTTACATTCTTTGGAGTCGGGGCAATGGAATTGACTTCAAAATGAAATATTTACTATTCACATCCATTGATATTTCTTTTGCATTATTCAAGGTTGATGGTCTTATTCGACTCATGGAAGGGGATAACACTGGGCCGATCAACATTGGAAACCCAGGTTATTTTACAAATTTAATTATTCACAACTGGCTTAGTTTCAAATCTAGATATAATGATATTTTTTTCCCAATTTCGTCATTACTAACCCAGAAATTACTTGAATGATTTAGGTGAATTTACAATGACGGAACTTGCAGAGACAGTGAAGGAGGTCAGTTTTATCACTGCTTTTTTTTTTTCCTTCATGATTTATGATTCTATGTACTCGTTGAGTTTTTGATATCAAAGTTCCACAGGCATAGACAACTTAGTTACTTGAGGTTTCGGACCATGACTTTGCTTTATCGTTTGACTTGCAGCTTATTAATCCTGATGTGAAGATAATAACGGTGGAGAACACACCCGATGATCCACGCCAGAGGAAGCCAGACATCACAAAAGCAAAGGAGTTGCTAGGATGGGAACCAAAGATCAAGTTGCGCGATGGCCTTCCCCTTATGGAGGAGGATTTCCGCCTGAGGCTTGGAGTCCCAAAAGAGAAGTAAACTATTGATTGCTGTGTGGAATTTCAAAATCGAGATTTTCTATCAGGACTCTCAGGTTAACTGCTTTTTGTTGTCTTTTTTTTTTTTAATATATCAAACGTAGAAAATAATGGAGGCTGTGTTCTCTTATTCTTATTATTGATATCAGTGATTGGGGAAGCTTTCCTCCAAATTTGGCCATCCAACGGAGGAAAGCTTGTTCTCTTTAGGTAAAAGATACACTGTTTCTTCTTTCATGATATTTACATGAGATTCCTCTTTCTTGAACTTGTAGTCAAAGAGGCAGACACCCTCACGAACAAGAATTAATTCGAGTAAGACTAACATCTTCGCTTAGAGAATCTATAGTCAACAAGGGCTTCGGATCAAACAACGATGACTTTTCTGTCACTCGTGCTTTGTCTCACCGTGCTCCCAGACCTTGAGAGAGGAAAGAATGTCCTCTCTTTCTGCTTCGACTTTCACTGTATTAGGTCATTGACAGAGATATTTTGTTGCCTTTTTTGCCATGAATTTCACAAGATGGCAGCTCATTACCAAGTCAGGGAAAGATCCCCAATGAGGTGAAACCATATGGGATGTTGGTAGGATATCCCCTAAAAGAACGATGGGATGGGAAGGGTCGGGGGTTTGATTCCGTGTCTTCCCTATGGGGGAGTGGTCGAGTGACCACCTGCAGAATATACAAGCTTCGACTTATCCTCCATCGAAGAACACACTATGATCACTTCGAGGCATGTTCTTTCCATCACAAAGATAAAATTCTGGTAACTTCGCCAGTCAATATTCATTTTAATCGGAACATTGGGATAATTCCCAATTCCCAATTTTGTCAGGGTGATTTTGGCTGAACGGACCTGGAGAAGCCAGTTGAATTCTTAATCCCGCCTACATGGCCACTCGCAGACTGTGTAAAAAGTTTTATGCCCAGTTACTCAAAATTACAAGGAAGCAATGGTTTATTCCTGGTTATACACATAACTGGAGTTGAAGTGAACAACATGAGAACAAAAACTGCATTGATAAAATGTAGAAATTATCTTTAGTTATCAAAACATCATTTTGTCTTGGCCACGAGGAAAAGAAGCCCCTATGGTCTGACCTCTCTATAAAAATGGTTTTTTAAATATATGTAACAGCCAACAAGCTTCTGTCAAATGAATGGAGAAAGAAAGCATTTAGATAGGTTAATGATAACATAACCAGATAGAGTCTAAGCTTCAACCACTTGAGTCTGAGGTATTCTCTTCTTCTGACCTTTCCCTGCCTTCTTATCTGCTTCGCCCCCATTTCCCCCTTCTGGTTCGTTTTCGATCCTTGCAAATATGGGCTTAGGTTGAGCCATTACTTGCCCGCCTTTCAGCCCACCCCATTTGGTCTCTCCCTACAAAGAACATTCAGCCAATATTATTTTGGTAAGTCAGTAAATCAGGTAAATAAAACTAATGGTTTCAGAATTTATATA
>JAUPMG010000013.1:12562307-12585748 GCA_031762675.1 Pachysandra terminalis | reverse complement strand
CCCCCTCTTCACTTATAGTGGGGACAGGGTAAACCCCAGATACATGATCCCACCCACAAGGACCATATATCATGTAAGCCCGGGGGACTCAAAACATGAGACCTCCAATTCCTGAGCTGGAGAGCATGCTAGTTGAGCTAACCCGTGTGGGTTGATAAACTGCTATTATTTTTATGGCTTACATACCAGCAACCTAAGTTCTCTCCCATAAGATAACTAGGCAGGAATGAACTAGGAAAAACCACCCGTCATCCATGAAATGATACTCAATGTAGACATACCAATTGTATTGGCAAGATGTGCATTGACCGTATTGATGAAACGGTCCTCTGAATAGTCCCCATCATTTCCGAATTCCATCTCCCTGAGGAAGAAGTACCTAACTGCACCGGAGCCAAATCTTTGCACCAAATCCTTTGGTTCAAGTGTATTACCCAATGACTTCCCCATCTTCATGCCATCCTAAAAGCCCCTTGCTCATCCAAACATCACTTGTCAACTCAAGTTGAAACAAAACTTAAATTTGCAGTATCAAAAGGGATGCATTTGTCTAACAAATATACTTTCAGGAAACACTGAGACAACTAGGATACTGCATAAACATCAGAAGAGATTCAGCAAAGTTGTACAGCCAGGACACCACAACTATCAAAAACCTACATAATCACAAGTTGATTGCTTACAGTCCAAAATGCCAAAAGTACAGTAACAACAAATACCCACTACTAATCATGATACTGATAGAAAAAGGGATCAAAGGGAAGGCATTCCTTGTTCAAAAAGGATTTTAGCCCATAGAGAACAGGAAGTATGACAGTCTAAGAGGAATGCTACGAAGGAAAGCAAGGTGAAGGAGCACCTTTCAAAAATACATAAATAAATAAAATAATAACCTCGCATGAAATGAAAACAACGATAGCTGAGGAGGCAATAATCAGATGTTTCTGTATACCTTCTAGTTCGATGAGACGACTTTGCAATATATGTCTAAACCTCAGGTTATCTGTAATTTGGTTGACTAGCAAGCCATTTTCCTAGGTTTGTCAATAATTCTTAAATCTTAGAAGATAAAACAGTCCCACTAGAAAGGTACAAAGGAAGGAGTTAAATATCCTAAACATCTTCAACGGAGCACATGAACCTGCTTCAATTGGGACCCTATGGCCATATGATCAATGACACATGATCAACATGGTTCCCAAAATATATGTGCAAATACTCTGATTCCCACTAGTTTGAGCATCCAAACACTCATCGAATTTAAGCTTGTTTTTTTAAGTTTCTCAGGCGTTCAGACATTTGCACCTTGGTTTTAGATAAGTCTACCAAAATGCTAAAAACATGGATCATATGGTCCCCATTTATCCTTTGTTTTGGTTGCTATTGTTATTATCACTTTTTTCAATTTTTATATAATATTATACAGCAATAAAAAAACATAAAAAAACTAACGAACAAATCAAGAATTTCCGGTAAGCAAAGATTACCTATAAAAGCTGTTTCATTTTAGCCAACGAATCAGAATTCAAATTGGTATTTCAAGAAAGACTTTATAGGCAGAATACTTCAAGCCACCTGATAGTTTCCATATAATGTTACAAAGCCTTCACACCACTCAAATACAATTTAGGCTCATGTAATAGCATAAAACTGTGTACAAGAGACATAATTTAAGTGATGCCGAGTGGAGGCATACCATGTA
Organism: Pachysandra terminalis; assembly: GCA_031762675.1. Classification (NCBI taxonomy): domain Eukaryota; kingdom Viridiplantae; phylum Streptophyta; class Magnoliopsida; order Buxales; family Buxaceae; genus Pachysandra; species Pachysandra terminalis. The sequence goes on along the minus strand of JAUPMG010000013.1, from coordinate 12,584,046 downwards.
AGAGGAATCGTTAGCAGTAGTATACTCCCTCTGAGTATAGGATCACTAAATATTGAGGTCAAAGTTTATAGTTAAAACACATGTGGTTTTCACTTTCTCACGCAACAGAAGCTGACCCCAAAGCAAGCACAACAACAAGATCTCCTTGCAGAGTTTAATTATGAGCTCAAGCATGAGTCGAGTCTCATCAAATAGGTTCTAGATGCCTTAGTCGAAAGGCTACATTAATGGCCTTGACACTGGTGGCACACTTTATGGGAAGCAAAATCACCACTAATATGCATCAATAAAGATCTCAACAAAGACCCATTGGCCACTACAATAATACTATTGGCCAAGGACGGCTAGGCAAAGTTTTTGGGTCAATAATAGCCTTTGATTCACTAATGGTGGGCATTTGTTTGTATGTGCTGGCTACCCGAAAGGACACTCATAAGGGAGTGCCATGATACACTATAGTCTATGGATCATTCATCTAGGACGGTAGCGCACTACGGCTTTACTTAAGCAAGACAACTACCATACCAAATATGAAGTATAAATTAAGAGATAATGTCCAGACTGATGGAGCCCCTACCACTGCAAAAAAAACCTTGGGAGAGCATGTATATTGACTTCATCCAAAACAATCACTAGGTGGACAGATTGAATACACCACTTGAAAAAAAATAAAAAAAATTTGATCGGTAAAAGTATTTTATATTAATATGACCCAAATGCCAAACTATACAGAAGGATAATATATACAAAGGGTATACCAAGGACAAAACTATACAACAGGAAACTTGTCAAGAAACATCCCAATTCTGTCCCCAAAAGCTGTCAACAAGGAAACTTGAAATATATTGGAGACATTTGTTAATGTCAACAAGAGAAACTAGGTAGAACTCCTTGATGTTGCCCAATTCTGCTTCAATACTCAAAACTCGAAGGGCTAATCAACCAATAACAGTCCCTCTGTGATTGTTACAGGCCAAACAATCAATTTCACCCCACACAGTGGCAAAGCGGCATACAAGATGGTACTCAAGAGCAAAACATTTCACCAAATAGAGGAACCAAGGAACTGAAATTGCAAGAGTCTACTTCTAGAAAGCCTTAAAGTGCATAAAGAAACAGGTGGACTAAGGGCATATGCTAACATAGCACAATGTGGAAAGCCATGTGCCTGTCAAATTCCACAAAAGAAACTCAAGTTCCTTTACGCAGTGGGCAGGAAAATGCCCACAGGTACTCGAGCAAAAAATTTCACCAAATAGAGGAACCAAGGAACTGAAAGTGCAAGAGCCTACTTCTAGAAAGCCTTAAAGTGCATAAAGAAACAGGTGGACTAGGGCATATGCTAACATAGCACAATGTGGAAAGCCATGTGCCTGTCAAATTCCACGGAAGAAACTCAAGTTCCTTTACGCAGTAGGCAGGCAAATGCCCACAGGTACAATGGTCTGGCTCCGGTTGTAGCCTTGTCAGCAAGACATTCTACAAGCTAAAGCTCCATGTCCATAAGGCACCCTCCAAACACCAATTCTTAACAACAAGAGATTTCATTATACCTTCAATATATTTTCCACCTACCAAATTTACAATGATGACGACCCTCCTCCAGAACCCTTATGGCTCTATCCCATTGCTTAAACAGCACTTGGCTAACAACTCCACATTCATTTCCATATAATACTTTTGGATGACAAAAACTGAAGAGAAAATTCCTTTATTTGTGTGTGCATACTGTATAGCTTACATGAAAAGAATACAACATTAATTGATTATAAATACCTTTGTTAAGAAACCATGACCAAACACCGTCTTAGGAAGGGCAAGTCCAGCTGACATTAACATAGCTGGCCAATATACTGCATGAAACCGTAAAATATCCTGAAGATACATAACAAAATCTTTAGAGTATTATCATGTACATTGAGCATACATGAAAAAAAAGGGGGCAACCCACCACGGTTTCATGGATCGGATGGTACCGGTCCGGACCGAGACAGGACCATAGCGGTCCAGTTCCAACCCACGATACATAGGAATGTATCGTTGGGTTATGGACTGGCGGTCCAGTGACCGGTCCCTCCGGTCCGGTGACAGGTCCCAGCGGTCCGGTGACAGGTCCCGCCGGTCTGAAAATTTTTTTTTTCTTTTTGCTTTCTGTACCGTATCCGGACCAGCCGGTACCAGTCCGGACCAGAACCGGATAGGATCGGTCCAGCCTCCGGTTCCAATATTTTAAACCATGCAACCCACTCAATGTCAGGAATGACCGAAAGTTGGAGAATAAAAACAGAAAAATTTTAGCACATCTCTAAAGGTAATTTAGCACCCAAGTTTCCACAAGAATAAGGGACAGACAAAGAAAAATGATGACGAAATGGTCATAAATGTAAATATAAACTAGTAGTATGGAATCTCCTATACATGTCAGGCAGATGAAGCTGAATTCATAATCTACCATATGGGGCTCACCATGAATTAAAAACTATTTTGGAAAACACAAAAAAGTAATAAATAATAAAACATAAATGTTAAATATATCAGATCACCAAGTGGAATTGATATTTGTACCAGAACATCTACAAAATGAAAAACACCGAGTCTTGATATATGTAACAGAAGCATATACTCACAAGAATAAGACCGCATACCTTTCCAATTAAATGTAGTGAAGCAGGCCATCCTGAAGAAACTGCATTTTGTAAAGTAGGTTGCCCATTCCCCTCTGACAATGCTGATATATAACTGCTTAATAGATGAGTAAAGTATTAGATACAAGAAGACGGCAATAATCTGTTAATATTTATAATGAAAATTTTAAGGAAAGAGAAAATGAAGGGCAAATAAAAGAACCTAAAATAGTTTAGGTGAAAAACATGTTCCATGTTTTCTACAAACAACCATTCATAAACTCAATGATCAATCAGGAATTCAGCCACACAACTCAGTCAGATGATCCAAATTCTAACCAAAACTCTGATTACAGTAACTGGAAGAATGATCAGCTTTCATCACTGATTTAAAATTTGTGGATTTTTCTGATTGACAGAACTGAGTTAATACGAGGGCTGATTTCATTATTCAGGATTCAAAAGAGACCATTTCAACACTATCAACCTCTTAAATTCAAAGTTAAAACACGAAGCAATGTAGCAAATATCTAGCACTAGTAACACCATGACAAAGATTAAAATAACAGCAAAATACAGAGAACACAAACTGACTATAGGAAAACGGGAAGATGGTTTAGACAAAATGGTGCATAATCAACAGGCCTAATTGCCTAAAAGTTCACAAAGAACAGAAAAATATGCTGTGGGGGGCCATAGATCATTCCCAGGACCCACCAATGAAGTAAGCCAAATAGGTCTGAAGAAGTATCTAAGAGAGTGGAGGAAAGTGTTATATGGAGTATCATCGGCTTACTTATATCCTAGCTCCCTTTTACTTGAAGTTTGTAAAACACCAAACTTGGCAGCAGAGAGAGAGAGACTTTTCTTATTTTCACTTGGGTTTGGGTTGTTTTGGACATCTGAACTAATGCTTCTTGCTAAGGATTGACTACTTGTCCTTCTTGGCTTTCAAGCTATTGTCCCGATGATCATTCCAAATCTTTGAAGGTGTTGATTCCTTCAAATCCGCCAGGTGGTGATTAAGCTCGACGTTGATAGATGTTCAATGGATAACCGGGACCGCCAAGTATTGGTGGGATATTCAGAGGCCATTTGTGTTACATCCTTCACATGTTCTCAGGCCTATAGAGGTGGGGAATTTTATCATGACTACAGTCTATGTTTTGTTGCCGGGGCTTCAAGAGATGACATTTCTTGGCTATACGTCTCTCAAGGTCGAGGGAGATTCTTTTACTGCAGTCTCTTGAGTAGCTCACTCATAGAGTGCTCTTGGAGAATGGTACATCTAGTTCAATTGGAGAGGGCCCTGTCCACTAGATTGAACATTTCAGGTGACTAGGTCGTCCAATGACCTAGCTGACAAGCTGGCAAAGGAGGGATTGATAGTAATTCACTATTCAAGGGCACATTCTCTGACGATATGTTATTAAGGGAGTGATTTTACATGGAGTTGTTAGGTAGATGGATTGTCTCGTCTTTTCTTAGCCTCCCTACTTTATTTTTTAGGTAACGAAGAATTGTATTAGAAAGAAATATACTGAGTCAACCATGAGGTTCAACAAAACAAAAACCAAAAGAAACTACAGAGAGAGAGAGGGATTGATAGTGATTCACTATTCAAGGGCATATTCTCTGAAGATATGTTATTAAGGGAGTGATTTTACATTGAGTTGTTAGGTAGATGGATTGTCTCGTCTTTTCTTAGCGTCCCTACTTTATATTTTAGGTAACGAAGAATTGTATTAGAAAGAAATATACAGAGTCAACCATGAGGGTCAACAAAACAACAACCAAAAGAAACTACAGAGAGAGAGAGAGAGAGAGAGAGAGAGAGAGAGAGGTAAAACAGCCACTACAAGTTCCACCATCTGGTTCAGTCAACATTACGAAAAAGACAGAAAACTCTACGTTTGAAAGATATAATAGCCTTTAACATAGCAAATGAGACAAAAAGAAACCTCAATTGCCGCATCAGAAAGAGCCTCAATGGAAAACTCCCCCAAAAGCAGCATGTTATTATAGGCAATTAGATATCATAATGTGCTGATCACGCATAAAAAATGATAAAAGGAAATACGAGAAAATTCATGATCATTCATCAAAAAGAGAGAATCCATGATCTGTTAGATGAGAAAGCTTATAAGATCAAATTAGTAACATTTTAGAAGGAACAACTGTACCCCAACAAAGCATCGAACCAAACATATATAGTTTGCTTATCATCGTCAGGCACAGGAATACCCCATTCCACAGACGCTCTAGAAATGGAGAAATCTCTCAGACCATTTTTTATCCAAGTTTGTACCTAAATAAGTGCATATGTCAGAAATGGAAAGAAATAACTTCTAAGGAAAGAACCATGCTTTAAATGCATTAAAGAAATTTAGGTTAAGTCTCAACTATATAATGCAGAGATATATATGAACTTTCATAAACAATAAATTCCAAGAAAAATGATAACACTAGTTTCCAACCAAAACAAAATAGAGGAAATGCTAGGTGCCCCTAGTGCATTGCAGTCTCCGAGGGCGGTAAAGTTTGCTACCTGCATATTCAGGACATATCTAAGAGCTGAAAAACCCATCAGGTCACACCAGAAAGGTCAACTACACTCAACATGAATGCCAGACAAAAATCAATGCCGTGGACTATTAACGCATAATTTGTTTTAATATCCAACTGGTTATGATCGTACAATAGGAATTCTAGTATAAAGTTATATTATGATGTCCTTTCTGACTACACTACTGAGTAGTACTGACTGTCCATAGGATCAATCTGGCAAGTATGCTCCATTTTGTCACTTAACCCAAACCATGAATCAAGAACAAGCAGATCAGACTTGATCCACCATACAGAATGAGTAAACCAAAGGATCAATAAATATATTACCATGACAAGTTTCCAGATCTGAAGCATGTGTTGGTCATTCTTTAAACAAAAAAGTGAACAGGAGAACAAAAACGATCTACAACCTCACAGAACTCTAGACTCAGAATAATTGCCAGATCTCTATGCAACAGTGCCATTCAATCATTTTGGAAATGAGCTGCCATACTACTCTCCAAAAGAGAGGAACGTAAAAATATTATCAGTATCTAAGATAAAAGAAAATGAAACTGTTATCTTATAAAAATTGGAAGCCCATCCTACCTTGATATAAGTGCAGGCTCCTTAGAAACACGACACATGATAAAATCTAGCCCGCAGACTGTGGTGTCTCTTACAGTATTTTCTCTTGAACCTTTAATTTCAAATGATAGTTACAGTTTCTTGTGTTTATATTCTTTTGATGTAATTTGCTAATCCTTGATTTGATGCTGTGAACTATTTTATATCCAAATTTTCTACGCGCCCTATACCTAAGGAATAAAGATAAATGAGTAGACAATGAAATTAGAGATGGAAGTTGCAAAGTTGGACCCAGCTTGCCAACCAACGCTGCATTTAGGCAGGTGTAGGCTCCTCCCTATCCCTAAGCTAGGCTCCTCCCTAGACATGAAATTAGAGATGGCAAAATAGACCCAGCCTGCCAACCAGCCCTGAATTTGGGCAGGTGAAGGCTCATGTTTGCAACCCACCTAGCAAATTAGAGTAGGGGGTTTTCAGAATGTCAATGAACGGGTTGGGTTCAGGTTCCTTCATCCCATCAGAGGTAATACTCAATTATATATAATTATAAGATGTATTATTCCATATTAATTTATATGTAACTACATATTCAATAATTGATCTGGACACAATACATAAGTGCTATCTGATTTGAATATCTATAACGTATCATAATGTGATTAATTATTAAACAGGTCTTTATTTATTAATTTCAACAGCTTTTTACCACTAAAAAAGAAGTTAAACGGGTTAGTCAGGTCGGTTCAGGTTTAGGCCCCTTTAAATGGTTGGGTTTGGGTTGGACTGAGACTCATTAAAAGACACTCAACCCAATCCGTCCAACCCACTGTCACCCCTAAATGAATTTAGCCATCAAAGGCTTGACTCCAAAATAGTTTGAAATACTGGCGCACGATAGTTCCTGAAAGAACACAATGTGCAATGAGGCCATATACTTTTTGTATAATAGTAGTACTTCTAGAGTGTACCTAAGTAAGAAAATATAATATAATTCTTCCTCCTTTTTCTTTAACATTTTATGACCCAAAAATTTATTGGTTCCAAATATACAACTTAGTCTTCAAGGCGCCCCCAATCGATTCCAGAAGCTAAATGAGAAGCAGAAAATAACATGCGTTCTTTAGCTATGTTTTTGTACTAATATTCAATTATAAGAATCATACAAAAGAAGCTAGAGACCAAAAGGAATAAAAAGGGGCAATTATTCTTTAAGAATCACCTCATTTAAACGATAAGAAGGCCGCACAAAATCTGGATTGCGATTTAAAATCTCTTCCAGTGATTTTTGATACTTTGACAAGGCAAAGAAGTAGTTGTCCTCCTTCCGCGAGACACAAGGCTTAAGGTGAATTGGGCAACAATTATTCTCAAGCAATTCTTTCTCATCCTGCAGAGTTTAAAACAGCCAAAGTCATCAAAATAAGCACAAACCATTCTTTACTGAACAATCCGAGAGAGAGAGAGAGAGAGAGAGAGAGAGAGAGAGAGAGGGGACATGAATTCACTCAATGAGGTGATCTTTTCAGTTCCAGTAGTTATTGACGGTGAATTTCTAAAATAATAAAAAGAAAAAGAACGTATGAGCTCTTTTACCCTTGAGTTCCAGTAACTATTGAACGTAATACACAGAAAAATATGTTATAAGTTACGGTTAGTCTTTTTCCTCACGAAGGCCCTACGTAAAGTTTCCGTTTTTTCTGTAGCTTTATATTCTGCCCATTTAATAGGGTTTTACTTTACCAAGGAATATAATATTTTTATAACAGACTCAGCACAAGCAAATCAGTATGGCATCATTATGCACAACTAGAAGTGATGCAGTAAACCGAAGATCCAAAAGTTGCCACTAAGCTTCAGGATGAAGTGATGCAGATAAGTAGATGAAAATAAACAGAAAATACATACAATACACACACAAACTGACAGTTATGACTGTCAAAATCAAGGTTTAATATATCGAGACAGGGTACCGGACCGGCGGTACCAGCTGGTCCGGTAGAAAAGTGATGGACCGCATCAAATTTTCAAATTAAAAATATGGACAGGTCGCCGGACTGGCGGTACCGGTCAGGACCGGTTGGTACCGGACCGGTCCAGATCAAAACCGGTCTGCAACGTCCAATCCACAAATTAAAAACAAAACAAAGAAAAATACGGGACCAGTTGGTACCGGTCCAGTCCATAACCCAGTGATACAAAGTATGTATCGCGGCTTGGGACCGGTCCGTAGAACCATGGTCAGAATTGAAACCAATTCCATGGGCCATCACGTGGGTTGTGTATCAACATAAAATATCTTTCACACCCAAAATTTATATACCCATGTGTAAAGTACCACCTTATACTCCTCACAGTTGACACAATAAAGGCCTGCATAAGCAGCACGGTAAATGTCACCATTTGAAAGAACTCTAGAGTAAAATTCCTTCACAATGACTTCATGATTTGGATCTGTTGTTCGAATGAACTTGTCGTAAGCTATGTCCAGCTGCAGTCGATAAGTAAAAGGAAAGATGACCATTATTCTACTGCATGCTAAAATCAGAGATTAAAAACTACCAAAAGTGAAATTATGAATTGAGAGATAAAACTTCAATAGGAGGCAAAAAATTACATCTTTCCAAAGCATCCTGTAAGCCAGTGAGACGCTGTCACAGTGATCGTGTGGGCTTGAACCACTGGCAGTGGCAGCAGTAGCAATTTTCTCCCCATGCTCATCCGTGCCTGTAACGAATATAACTTTCTTACCCAACAGCCTCCGCCAAGAAACCAACAACAATAGTCAAAACCTTCAATGTCAGAGTGTAGATGAAATATCCATCTTTTGTAATCATTTTGTCCATATTCCAAGCATTTATTAAAAGAAAACAAGGAATTCTCGTAAGCTAACAGATACTCGTACATGTTAGCTCCACTTTTCAGTTTATCTGAACTCTGAAGTATGATCTAGCTGGAGAACTTATGAGAATAAATTCAACCAAAATAGAGGACATCCATGAACATAGTGTTTAAACTCGGTATCGGACCGGGGATCGTCCCGGTACGATACCAAGTTTGGTCGGCGAACAAACTCAGGATTGGCATATCCAAAACATGGCCCAATTTTATTTTATTTCAGACTATCCACATTGAATCGTCCAATCTGACTCGGTTTTGGATCGAGTCAAAGAATTTTTAATAAAATAGGGATCGGCTTGGGATCGCGACTCATCCCGAGCCGATCCCGAGTTGAATCGGCCAATCCTTTACACCATGTCCATGAATATCTTAAAATACAGAAGAGTACCCACTCAGTTTCAAACGAAACATTCCACATTCACATCAATTGCAAAATCTTACCCGTAAGAGAATTCTTACAAATTTAGATTTGAATTCTCAAGAAGAAACAGTTCACACTAATATAGTTCTATCCCAAATACACATATCAGTAAGACAGTAACTGCAAAAGAAACATTAATTAAAATAAACACTTCTACTTCAAAAATCTTTCCACTCCGGAACTTGTCTTACAAAGTTCAATCCAAATTGGTCAGAAGAAACATTTCACACCCTTCTCAAACTTTGCCCCCAACCAAAAACAACTCAAATATATTCGAATTGTTCACAACTCATGCAATACAAGTAGGGCTGTAAACGAGCCGAGCTTTTGCCCAGCTCGGCTCGAGCTGGTAAATCTTAAGCAAGGCTAAGTTAAAAAAAATTGAGCTTGGGCTCGGCTCGAAAGGTCTCGACTCGCAAAAAAAAGCTTAACTTATTACAAATGCATTAATATTATAATTGATGATTATTATTATTATATATGATATAATAGATTAGCATATATATTTAGTATTAATATATGATATAAGATATAGGACTATGGATGTATAATTTCATATACAAACCAAGCCAAGCCTACCCAAGTTCGGCTCAAGCTCGTTAACATAATGAGCTATTTTTTGGGCTCAAGCTCAGCTCACGAGCCTAATTATAGAGCTCAAGCTTGGCTCATACTAGCCGAGCAGAGCTAGCTCGGCTCGTTGACAACCCTAAGTACAAGAAACACCTACAAAAAGAAGGTCATAGTGCACTCCAAACTAAGCGTCCCAAGTACTGAAACTAACCTAATATTCATTATTTAAACAAAAAATAGAAATACATTAAACTAAAACAATTAGAGATAATTAGTTTAATGAGATTACAATCAAACCCATTTCAATCAAATTTTTTTTCTCCCAAGCATATTCAGGCGAACGCAATTTAAACTGCTCGAAAAATTTAAGATAAAACAAAGTTAAATGGAGATAATACAAAGCATCTGAAGTAAAAGGGTACCTGAAATCGAGCAATCGAATCGGCGGCGATGGTGGTATAGGCGCTCCCCATGTGTGGAGGGGCATTTACGTAATAGAGTGGTGTTGTGAGAACGAAAGGCTCCGTGCTGATTATAGAATCTCCTCCTTCGCCGCTCTGGAGATGGCTTCTGCAACAGCAGAACCTCGCTGCTTTCGATAACGATAACGGGTTTCGACGAACATGGAGACGGTTCTTGAAATGGTTGGTTCTGGAATTAATGGAAGATAACGGAGACAAGAACAAGAGGCCATTTTGCGAGCAAAACAAGGCTCTTCCGGCCATTTCTTTGATTGAGAGCCCTAAATCTCTGTGTGGCTCTTTGGGTGTTTCTGTGAGCAGAAGAGCAATGAGCTATTGCAGCTTATCACTTCGCTGTTGGCATGGCTCTCTGACCTCAAGGAGCAGGTATAAACGGGGGTTACCCGTTCCCAGCTTAGAGATCGGGTTTGGTAACGTATCAGTCCGACTCGGGTTTTGTCCAATCCTAAGCCGCAGTTTGCAATTGAATTATATATTTATTTTTTATAAATGAATATGCCAAACGCCAAAAGGAATAAAAGATTCGATGATTTTTTCTATATCCTAATATTTTACTTGAAAAATATATTAACATCTGATCTACCCGGACTTGCCCCATCAGGTTAGGAGTCGGGTATGGTCAAAGGGAGAAGTAATTGTTTAGCATGTTACACTAGAGATTTCTATGAATGAGGAGAGCTGGCAATTTTTGAACTGACCCGCTAATCCATCCAAACCCAACTTGATTAAATGGGTTTGGGTTGCTCCGTTTATTTATTGGATTGGGTTTGGGTTTTTAGGTTTTTGAACCCCTCTACAATCAGGTCAATTCAAACTCAATCCATAAACCTGTTGGGTACGATCCGTTTAAGTGATATTTTATGATTCATAATTATTTATTATTTATAAATATTTTAATACTTATTCATAAGTTAAAAACATCTCTCTCTTTGTTTTTTTCTTTTTTTGAAAAAGAATCATGTTTAATAAATATCTTTATAATATTTATTAAAATCTAATAATATTAAATGATATAATATTTTACCTCAATTTAATAATTAATTAAATAAAAAATAAACGAGACATATTCAACCTATTTATAGACGAGTTTGGTTCAAGTCTATGATTTCTCAACTGTTAAAGGGATCAAATCCGATCCAACCAATTCACAACCCGCCCAAACTCGACGCAACCCGATCAATTACCAGCTCTCTATCAACGAGTATAATAAATTTATAAAAGAAAGAGATTTTCTTCCATAGAGATTCATGATGTTTTTCAAAGAGCTATTGCTTAACGTTTCATATTTTACCTGAAACAAAACAATTTGCACCGAAAAATACAAAAGCTAGCAGAATCTTTCTAACGACTTGACATTTCACTCCATCAAGAGGAATTAATATGCAAGCAGACCGCTGGGACAATTGTGCTTCTCTCAGCAGGGACGGCAGTAGTAGTTAGACATAATAACTTCTCATTCGTACTGGGTAGAGTTCACTGATCACTAACAACCCACCACACCGAGACCACACTAATCTAATACATGACACGAAGAGAGGTTTGACTGAAACACCTACATGTAAAAAACTAACGGTGTTCGCTTAGAAATGATATTGACCTCAATTTGCTCAGCCGGTAGCCTGACCAATCCATCACGCTTCAAAATATTCCCAACGATCAAGACCTTTTTAGCAATGTCAACAACCATCAGTCGATGTCCCTTCCCAAACTAGAATACACAACACAAATTCTGGTGAAACATCCATTCCCAAACTAGAATGGCATGAGACGCGAGCTGAATGAGCGAGAACATAAAGGCTGTAATATGGAAAAATTAGCCATGTCTCTCTCAAAATTTAAGTGAGTCAATTCTACTATAAAATTGATGGGATCCAAGCACTAAAAGGGAGCTTTCCAACAAACAAAATCAAGGTCAGTTGAAGCGACCAATGTCAGCAAAGAGAATATCCAAAACATAGTATTTTAAAGTATCTCAATAATTATTCCAGAAATTGTATCTCCATTCTTCCGATAGGATAATGAGCAGACAGATCCATCAACCAGACTGGGCTTTTAGAAGATCACCTGCAAAACATAACACATTATTTGAACTAAGCCAAAAGCTGCACACCTTAAAACTTTGTTTAGCAATGCTCTAATTTATAACAGGTGATCATCAAATTATTTTGCATGCCAAAGATTGTTGAATTAAACCAATAGTTTAAAACCCTACCACTAACCCAGCTGGCACAGTTTGAACCAGATTGTTGAATCAGCTGAGCCAGAATCAGCCAAGGGAATTTCGATGCTTAACTCGTTGAACTACAGTTTTACCATCTTGGGTTTTCTATGTTGTAGAAGTTCATACTTTAGATAAGGAAAATATGGTTTGTCTCTCAGTTACAACTTAAAGACATGTATCCATACGTGTTGCCTCCCCTAATAGAAGTCATATTCCATGAAAATAATAAGGGGTGAGAAAATAATAATACTTCAGGTAGGAATGATCAAAATAAGTAAATTACAACATATATGCACGTAAGGGGAAGAACATGAAGTATGAACTTCTACAACATATTATTTTCATAATATATTGGTTGTCATGTAAGCCAAGTTGATCAGGTCAACCAAACCACCACCACCACCACATCTCTGACCGGGTCAACTGGCATGGATTTTAAAAAATTGAACTTGTAAAATTCAATAAAAGTAGACACAATATTATAAACCATATGCATTCTCAAGGTTCTCAAGCCCAAAAAATATTTGCTTTGTCTAGTATCCATTAAAAACCACTTTTACATTAAAATATTTCGGAGATCAAATACCAAACACTATGCACGTCACTTTGGTACAGTTAAATCCAACATATATGCAAGTATCGGTTCAATGAAATTTTGAAAGGGAAAAACGTGTCTCCAAGACAAACCATGTTTCACTTACCTGAAGTACGAACTTCTACAATATAGAAACTCCAAGAGGGTAAAACTGTAGCTCAACGAGTCAATCATCGAAATTGTGACCCCTAGGATGGTCTATTTGCCTAACATAATAGCACATTAAGTTTTTGTTCCCTGTTTAAGACACGAGTATCAACTAACCTTCAAACTTTTCCATCCAAGCTAAAGGGATGTAATCCTTGAGTCTGTCGTCAAGGCTTTGATCAGGATTTGCTTTAGGCTTATTTTCAATCTCTAATGTGGGAACTAGCCTCTTTTCTTCAGATCCCACTTTTAAAGGCATGTAATTTCTAATAGAAGCATTCTACCTTTTTTTTTTTTTATCAATAACAGTATCTATTATATATATGTATTAATGATTGTTACTGTACATAGTGTGTGTATATACATCAATCCCCCCAACAATAAAACATTGCTCTAAGACAAAGAATCCCAATACAAACCCCAATTACAATCAAATTCAGATTGATTGATCCCCCCAAATTCTGTGTATGAGGTTGACAAAAAAAGAGCAATGAGATGGTACTATCAATAAGCTTATGAACATCCTTTTCCAACCCTTTGAATATTCTATGATTTCTCTCACACAAGATAGCCCAAGAAATAACTGCCGGGCACAAGTTCCACAAAATGTGGCTTCTTCTCCTACCTCTCCTTATATTCCTCCATCCCTAACTGGTTAAAGCTGAATGGAACTGGTAGTGCATCACCCATGCAATATAAAATCTTCTATATATGGATTCCCAGATCTTCCTGGTCACCTCACAATGAAGAAGAAGATGTGAGACTATATCCACCTTTTTGCAAAGACAACATCTTGAAGCCATTGACCACTCTCTCCTCTTAAGTTATCACACGTTATAATTCCATTTAAGTACAGCCGCCCAAAGAAAAAAAGAAACCTTTGACGGGATTCCGTCAAACCAAATCAGCTTCCAAGGGACAACCACTTTTTCTTCCTCGGTTAAGACAATATACATGGAATTAACCGAAAATGACCATTTTTGTCTCCATTTCCATGCTCTGGTATCTATACCTTCACTAACCTTTGTCTTGACAACAACCTCCATCAGATTAGCCACCTCTTCCACTTCCCAGTCCAAAACGTTCCTTCTTAACTTAAGATTTCACTCCCACTCCCAACTATCTGAGTTCAAAAGGTCATTAACCCCAATCATTCAGATTAACGCCAAGGCCACCACCCCCAGGAAACCTACAAACAAAGGTTCTTCGTCACACAAGACATCTTTCCAGAACTTCACTCTATCTCCTCTTCCAATGTTAAACCTCACCCCTGTGTAAAACACTTCCGAAATTGAACATATGGCTTTCCAAAGACCCACCTCATAGGGAGCCTTACAAACTTTGGTCTTCCAACCCCCTTCTTCCACTCCATATTTGGCACTCTATCTTGGTTGAAGAAAATGCCTCAAAGTCTAATTTGAATCTTTTCTTGGATGACTCTGCACCGTTTCCATTTTATATCCTATTTGATTTAAGTTTAGATGAAGCTTTTCTATCTCAATGAATTTTTTGCCTGAAAGAGAATCAACAAAAATAAAATGTCTTCATTGATCACTATGCTGAAGTATCCAAAACAGATCAAACACTGCCAGATAGATTGGTCGTAGCTCTTTTTATTCATCTATGATTTTATCACATCACAAAATATTTGGCTCGCCGGATAAGTAAGCTTTCTACCAATAGTAGACCAATGCATTCAAGCAACTTAATTTAGAATAATTCGGCCATAAGAATAATTGCACACCCTGGTTCTTCTGCTATTATATTAAATATACGAGGAAGACATAAAAACAGAAGTACACCAAATACATACTCTGGAAATACAAAATAATTCCCTTCTCACAGCTATAAAGTATCTGTTATGAGTGGAAACCCCTTCACCAATCTGCTAAGTGTTAACTTGATAACGAAGTTCTCAAGATATGGCGATCAATGTGCCAAGTACCAAGATGTCAAAACCAGACTGACTTCCATATGTATGAGAAGCCATCTATATCATGAATACTCAAGAGCATATATAACTTTTCTGGAAAGGATAATTTTGAGAAGAATGCGAAACTGCGGATTTGAGTAGACAATCATGAAGGATAAGCATTGGCACACAAAATTTGCACTATGGGTTGATAAAGATACCTTTTTAGGAACCCCATGTTTAATAACTAAAACACACTGCAAGGGATATAACTCCAATGGTGCATGGTCCTTTCAGCTCCATCAAACCACACACGATTCTATGTGCAACTTGCATCACTAACCAACATTTTCACCCGTGAATGGAACTGCATAAGTCGGTGATCATCCCATGCTCTACACTCATTAGGAGTCTCATTCTGGTGCATGCCATGATGACAATGCATGACACTGATTGTACTTCAGAATGCAAATACCAGGTAGAAACTTTAATTCTCAGGACCTTCCTAAATCCTAATATCTGTAGCTCTTTTTTCAACTATCCATCTTATTGAACGAGATTACTGACAGCAAGGAGCTAAAAAAGAATTGCAAATTATTCTTTCCAAATCCTTTTTTGTTCAACCCTATTAATAACTGAGGACACTGATGACTGAACATAACAAAGTAGAATCATGTCCATCATCAAATCAAGTATTCTACTTAAAACGAGCTAACCTAAGCATCAAAAGCAATAAAATTAGTAAATCAAGGAAGAAAGACCAAGCATCGCTGGTCCATACAACTCTTCCAAATCAAGCATTCAATTTAAAAACAAGTATCATAAACACACCCGCAACAATATCTTCACTTAAAAGCCATAATCAAATGATGAATCGTAAGCAACGCTAGGTCTCAAATGCACCAAATTATCATCATAACTACATCTAAAATAACAAAACCCTAACTACAAATGGATCTGAAAACTAACGTGTTGAACCCTAACCAATGCTAGATCTGGGATGTATGAACCAAATGGAATACCGCAACTATAATAATCATCATCAGAATCATAACTATGTACGAAACAACAATCCCGAACGACAAATAGATGTGCAAACCAAGTAAATCAAGCATTCAACTTAAAAACAAGTGAGTCGTAACCACACCCGCAACTATATCTTCATTTAAAAGACATAATCAAGTGATGAATCCTCAGGAATGCTAGGTCTCAAATGCACCAAATGATCATCGTAACCAAGTCTAAAACAACAAAACCCTAGCTACAAATTGACCCGAAAACTAACGTGTTGAACCCTAAGCAATGCCTATATCTGGGATAGATGCACCAAACGCAACAGCGCAACTATAACAATCATCATCAGAATCACGTCTATGTACGAAACAACAATCCCGAACTACAAATAGCTACGAAAACTAAGTAAATCGCAAAACATAGGGTTTGACTATAACGATTAAAATAAGAGCAGAAGGCCATAATCAAGTGATGAATCCTAAGGAGCGCTAGGTCTCAAATGCACCAAATGATCATCGTAACTACGTCTAAAACAACAAAACCCTAACTACAAATTGATCTGAAAAATAAAGTGTTGAACCTAAGCAATGCTAGATCTGGGATATATGCACCAAACGGAACACCGCAATTGCAATAATCATCATCAGAATTATATCTATGTACGAAACAACAATCCCGAACTACAAATAGCTCCGAGAACCAAGTAAATCGCAAAACCTAGGGTTTGAGTATAACGATCAAAATAACAGCAGATCGCAGGCGTACCTCTTGTGCCTCTGCACGAAGGGGGAGTTCTTTGCATCCTCCTCTGTAGATAATTTCAGTACAGTGATTATCGCTTTAGAATAAAACTCCACAATAGTAGATATATACAGAGAAGATAGGGGCATACCGGTGAGTCCGAGAGAAAGCTTCGTAATGATAGCGCCAGTGATGGCGAATCCGACTAAAAACGGCCAGTTTCGGTTCCATTCCCGCCGGAAGAAGACGGGCCAGGGATCGAATTTCCTCATCTCGGCTTCTTCCAATGCTCCTCCTATCTAATCGCTACATTTATGCCTCGAGGTTGTGGAGATTTTATTTATAGGAGATGCACATCGAGTGGGTTGGGTTGGGCCGGGCCGGGCCGGACCGAACGAGTCTGATCAGGCCCGGTCTGTAATCCACTACGGTCGAATCCAGGCCGTCCACATATCATATGGAATTCTCTAGATAGGTCATGTCATGTGGGCAATGTTTAAACCCTGACATTTATGTAATAGATTATATTTGTCAGTAGTCCTTTTAATTTTTTAAAAAATGGAGCTTTTTTAATCCACAAACAAACACGAGGAATGATTTTTTTTTTTGGTCTTAACCACGTGGTGTCCCCACATTCGTGTGGGACTAATCCACGTTCGGGGCGGGAGCATTAAAGGTAAATCCCTGGCCATGGGTGTTTCTAGTGGAATTCGAACTCCAAACTATCTCCGGAGACGCCCATTAGAACCCAGTTTGCTACCAACTGAGCCACATATCAATGCTATCAACACGAGGAATGGTTAACAAAGTTAGCTAGCTCATTGCTACTTGATTTGCTTCTCTAAAGCAGTGGAGAAACTCCACCCTACGAAACTTTCCAAGTATCTCTCTTTCTTTCTTGATAAGGGAATCAATTTCCCAGAGGAATATCTAATCTCCCATCAAAAAGCAATGTTATAAGGCATTTAAAATCACCTTGAAGTTTAAACCACCAATTTCTTAATTCCCAACTTCAACGCCATGTTGATTCCTTCTGCACAGGCAAAGATTTCTACCACAATCGTCGTAAAGCAGCCAAGATCAAGCGTTGTCCCACCGAGAAATCGTCCATCCTTGTCTCTATTGACGGCCTCAGCTCCCGCTTGACCTGGTAGCCTTTCATCTTTTTCTTTCCACAATCCAGAATACCTTTGCACAGTAGATACAAGTTCTATTGCAAACCCGAGAGGAAAATAAGTGCATACTCAATGGTAGGGGGAGGCCATCAAATATAAGTCTCTGTTCCTAACATTCCAAATGGTCCAAAAAAAGTTCATAATGTTCTCTGGGAAATCTACCGCCGATGTACAAAATGCCTTCGAGAATCTGTTAAGAAAGTCTGAGTGATATATATAGCCACCTGCAAAAGCGAACTAGGCACATCTTGCAAAAAAACACTCAAAAGATCACGTGGTTAGCCATTTCACTATGGGAATTACAAAGAGGACAAGAACCCATACCATTACCAACTCTATGGAAGATATCATTTGTTGTAATCCCATTGCCTGCGTTTGGTTACCGTTAAAGTGCGTTAAAGGAAAAAAGCGTTTGGTTACCGTAAAAGTGTGTCAAAGAAAAAAAGAAAAGTGATTTTTTTTCTTTGACCGTTTTGATTGCAAGAAAGTTGGGGGGAGAGTGGGCCCCACAGTTTAAAAAAAAATGTTTAAAAAGTTTTCTCATCAAATCTGTCGTGAAAAAACTTTATGAAAGTCTTCCAAAATTGCCCTTTACAATATCCATATTTACAACATTGCCCTTCTCATATATATATATATATATATATATATATATATATATAATTAACTAATTAATTAATTAACAAAGTCTTATTAATTAATTAAAAATATAATTAATTAATTAATTAATTAAAATAGTCTTAAAATTTAGTGTAATTTTTTTGAAAAAGAGTTGTGTGCTCTACATTAAATCCAAAATCTAAAAATCGAACTAAAACCAAATCGAAGTCAATTTGACATAGCATAAATATGACTTATGATATAAGGGCAGAATTGAAAATTATGTTCATGATTCTTATAACTTTCTTATTAACCAAACGCACAATTACATGATTTCATCCAATTTTCCTACAACAATCAAACAGTTACAAAAAACTTACTTTCACTTTCTTTTTCCTTTGACACACTTTGACGCTAACCAAACGCAGCCATTATGACGACATTTCCTTGCGAAAATGCTTGGTCTTCTGAGCATACTGATGTGGCAAGCCTAACCCATGACCCATATCTTGCCGACCCATACGTGTATTGGATATAGCCCATGGGTATTCTATTTTACCCATGGATCCAATTGCCTAGAGATAAAGATTATATTAGATTAGGTTCATTTATGATAAGGATTGTTAGTGATAAGTTTTAGTTGCTTTAGGAGCCTATGTAGATAGTTTCTTTCTTCTATTTAAGAACTCCTTAATGTAACTTTTGGGGGGGGAGATGAATAAGATATTTTTGCAGAGATTGCCTGAGGTGAGATTCCTCTTTCTCGTTAGATCAAGAACTGGTGAGACTCCATTCTTAGATCTAAATTCAGTAGTGACACTCTACTAGTTTGTCTTTATTTATTTTCTTTAATCTCAATATACGTGTTGTCCGGCATCAATTTTGGTATCAGAGCGTGTTCGTATTCTCGGATTCGTGATCAAAATTGTTCGTTGTGATCGTGACGATTCGTAGAGTGACAGATCAATGTTCGTGTTGATCGTGACGCGTTCGTGATTGTTCGTAACAAGAGATCGTGATGACTCATGGAGTTCCTGACAGATCTTCGTGTTCGTGATGACCGTGACGTTTCGTGGAGTTCGTGACTTATCGTGAAGAGTTTCTGAAAGTTTCTTGTGATCGCGGAGAGTGGAGATGCTTGTACAGTGGTGTCACGAAGGAAATTGCTGATTTTGCTGCCTTCAACATTAACCATTGAACCAGTCAAATATCAATTGAAACCGGCAAATGGAGATCTACCCGCTCATACTAGAATCGGCGCCAATTAGAATAATGAGTACTCGTAGTGGAAAGTCTTATGCACCTAATCAAAGCGTGCCAAAGCTTTCACAATCACAACGAGATGAACGTCTAGTGGAACTCGTCAATTAGATGGGATCAACCACTCAAAAGTTAGATACGATGTGGACTCACTTGTATGGTGACCAACGTCCAGAAGAAGCTGCAGATGTTGAAGAAGCCTTAGAGCAAATGAATTGGCTAGCCAAAGAAGTACCAGATGGTGAGGAAGCTGCAGAAGGAAGCACAAGAGCTTTATCGAGGCGAAACCCAAATCGAGGCACGAGAAACAACACTCCTCAACATCCACCACCTAACATATCGGCTTTCCAAAATATATTGAACCGTCGTGACCATCATGGAAACCGATTTGATGAAGCTACAAAACGACTGCGTCTCGATGTTCCTGAATTCTTTGGAAAGTTGGATCCTAATGCTTTTCAAGATTGGTTTATGTCTCTCGATGACTATTTCGAGTGGTTCGATATGTCTGACGAGAGAAAGGTTCTATTTGTAAAGATGAAGCTAAAGGGTCAAGCTCGAATCTGGTGGCATAGCGTAGAAGAGCAACTTCATCGCTTAAGACAACCTTCTATAACCGACTGGGAAGAGATGAAGCTCAAGTTAAAAGAGAAATACTTACCTGTCAATTACAAGGAATCGATCTTCGAAGAGTTGCTACTCCTCACACAAGGTAGCTCAACAGTGGATGACTACACTAGCAAATTTCATGAACTAACGATTTAAAGCCAAGTCACTGAAACAGAAAGACAAACTATTGCTCGTTATAAGACTAGTCTACAAGCAGAAATCAAGAAAGAGTTGTTGACCACCCGCATGGTTAGTGTTGACGAAGCATATCAGTTGGCGCTCAAGATTGAAAATCAATTAAAGCTATCACCATCTCGAAAGGCTTTCAACTCATTCTCACGCATAACTTCAATATCTTGAGTCAATGTAGGTGCAACAAGCCCAATTCCTACTAATAAAAGCTACGTCCCTCCAAATCCTGGAGCAGCTAATAACGATGATTGAAAAGGAAAGGGCATAGCTAATACCATGCCAAGAAGAGGCGGAAGCAATGATGAATGCTACAAATGTCGTGGAAAGGGACATTATGCGATTGTATGTCCTACTAATGATCGAAAATTTGCACTCATATGTGACTCAGATATTTTGTCTCGTGAGGGTGATTCTATTGAAGAGCAAGAATGCACAGATGATCCAATTGACAATGGATCAGAAACGCCTCTTGAGGAGGAATGTTTGGCCGGTTCGATGGACCCCATTCTCATAGTACGAAGAATTTTGACAACTCCAAAAAAAGAGGAGAAAGATTGGCTTCGTACCAGTATATTTCAAACTCGTGTTAGTCATAACGGGCGAGCGCTAAATCTCATTATTGATGGCGGTAGCAGCATGAATGTTGCCTCCCAAGAGCTAGTAGACAAGCTGAGGTTGAAGGTAGAGAAGCATCCTAGACCCTATAAGGTTGCTTGGGTCAATGACACGACTATACCAGTAAATTCGTGTTGTTTGGTTTTCATTTTCATTAGGAAAACATTATCAAGACTCTGTTTGGTGCGACATCATCCCTATGAAAGTGAGCCATATCTTGTTGGGAAGACCATGGTTATATGATCGAAAAGTGGAGCATGATGGTTATGCTAACACTTACTCCTTTCATCTACAATGGGAGAAAGACTACCTTACAACCCATGAGGGTAATCGTCCCAGAAAGAAAGCCAAAGAAAAAGATTGATTCAAATGTTCTGACAATGAGACACTGTAATAACCCAATACCCTTAATAGAATAAATCCCTAAGTTATATTTATTTATTTTCATTATCTAAATTATTTATTTATTTCTAAATTAGGTTAATTAATTCTTTATTTAATGATCAAATTTTTAGTAGGGAGTTA
>JAUPMG010000013.1:12546160-12562207 GCA_031762675.1 Pachysandra terminalis | reverse complement strand
TAAATACACAAGTTAGAAAGATAAACTCTCTAATTTGAAAAGACGGAATAACAAATACCAAGAAAAACACAAAACCTCTTGCCGTTCCTCAGGCTTTGATCGCGGATCGTGACTAAACTACTTCACGTTGCATGAGTCAGCATAGAAGGGATTAATAGGAGGGTCTCCGTGAATCTCCAACCAGGATTCCTTCTTGGCAGACTGGAGGGATCTTCTGCGAGAAACTCAGTCCAAAGCGAGAAGTAGGTGTAGTAAGATCTTTGCAGAAGCTAACAGTTAACTGGCGATCGCTGGGGATCTTAAACTAAGCTAGATTACTGATAATTTAAATTTGAGAAACTATGGAGTTCTTTGACTGATTTATTATTGATGTTGTGGAGGCTTTGCTCGTTTCAACTGATCTTGCTTTTATAACCCATTATGGCAACCGTTCAGCGGTTTGTGCATAATGGGTTATAACTGTCCCTTACTCATTGACACGTGTCCCACTATTTTCTTAGAAGCATACCCTCACATCCTAGTGATGGAGGTGGACTGGACTTGACTGAGTTTTCATAGGCCACGCTTTCATACTGGGCCCGACTGCAGTGCATGTGGGCTGGCTCGGTCTGAGGTGCCTGGGATAGTCTAAAGAGTAATGTTGCAGGTTTGGACAGACTGGGATGGCAATGCTGCAGTTAACAACCTCTCGTGGCCGGATGCGCTCGAGCAGAGGTTGATTCCAGCACTCGTTCATCGGTTCGATTAGATTTGCCACGATAGGTTGCGAAATTCTCCCAAAATATCGTCGGGATCAGTCGGACCCAGACGGACACCATCTAGGGTCAGTGATACTAATGGAGGCACCATCAGCAATTCTCCCAAAATTTCAATCTGAATTGACAGATGTCTCGTCAGAATTGGGAGTGAATGGACGTAGATGTTGCATCAATGAAGATTGATGATCAAAAATAACTTATTTTTCATCAAAGTTACTACAAAGAACTATTCCGAGACAACAAGATCCACGCTTTTTTCACGAGTATAAAGCTTCATTAAGCGCCTGGCCCGCTTGAAGCTCAGGCCCCCATATCTAAGCCTGTTTGAAGTTCACAAGCTAGCTCGGCCTCAGATAGATATATAAATGAGAATTTAGGGATAAATATCTGATCCTTTTACGGCGAAGACTGTCACCGAAGGCACTGTTTCGCGAGATTCAGAGAAGTTAGGGTTTCTTCTTTCGCATTGGACAGCGATTGGCAAGGTCGGTGCTCTAATCCATTCCACGTTGTTATCTTCTATGTGTTCATCCAATATAGAGAGAGAGAGAGAGAGTAGAATCGATTCATCGTTAATTTTTCATTTATTTTTCTGTTTTATTTATTTTTTATTTATTAATATCGATTGTAGATTCGTTAATGGTTCCACAAGATTCTAGCTTTTTCTAGTCGAAATGATATTCTCCATGGGAATACTTAGATGCATTCATGGGGTTCTTAGAAGATTTGAATTTGATTGGCTGAGGTGAAGCACTGGGTTGAGATCAAGATAAGTCTGAAAGGTTGCTTTTTGCTACGATTTCTTAGGTCGGTGAAGTGGTAGCCTTGTCATTTTAATTGGGTTGGGACCTCTGTTGAATTTGAATGACAGTATAATTTGTTTAAGACCTATTATCGGGGTTCCTGATTCAGGATTTTGTAGGAGATTACTGCTTTGGATGATCTGGTTTACGAAGAGAAGTTGTTTTTGTATTTAATCTTGTTGTTCTTGAAGTAGATGTCTAGATTTCTGGTATTTTGTATATTGTTATCTCTAGGGTTTTTTCTTTGAGATTAGGAGGGAGAGAAAAAAAGTGATACCTTTTCTGGTTTGACGTGTTCTTCCTTTCCTCCCATCTCTCGATCTCACCGTTGGCTCTCTCTTATAATTCTCTTGTATCGTAAGGTTTTTAGTTTGGTGTTGAGGTGAGCAATATAGAGTATTAGGGTTTCCTGAATTAAGGATTGGAGTGGTAGGAGATGTTATGGATTCATGGTGGTGGTTTGGTTTGTGGTGATGTGAGCAGGAAGGAGGAGTTGTTGGCGGTTCTCAGTTGGTGATTCTGGAGCTACTGGTGGTGGTTTTAAATTTGTGATTTTCTGTTTGCTTGGAATTTCGTTGAGAGGTGTATTCAATATGAGTCCAGATAGCAGCAGGAGCCCTCCTCGAAACCGGCGCTTCCGTGGCAGTGAGCGCACGTCTTATCGTGACGCACCATACCGCAGGGATCGCCGTGGTGGTCAAAGGTACGTATTGCATGGCATTTCTAAATTTAGCTGTTATTCCTTTTTATTTATGGTTTAGTTATTCTTGTTTCTCAGTTGTTCTATGTTTGGTTTTCCAATCTATTTATTGGTTGGGAGTTATACAAATGACATTGTGTATATGCCTTTTGAGAAGGGATGAACAGAATTATACGAGTAATTAGAGAATATTATTTAAATTAATTGAAAATTATGTTTTCCTTATTCTGGTGATTATTTGCTATTGCTTGCAAAGTTACTTAAAGTAGAGATGGTGTGTAGGGAAGTAAGGAGAGAGAAATTTTCATTATCATTACAAAGCTTACTATTCCTAGAATAGACTTACTAGGGGAGACCTAGATTTGAAACTTACCTGGATTCCATACACTTATGATCTGTGTTGTAACCAATAATTCTTTGGCCAGAAGAAACTCTTCTGTGCATGCATAGTCATGTTTTTCTCTGGGTGTGACTAATCAAGTCAAAGGTACAGTTACATGTCTATTATGTAAAACTAGAGGAGTCATGATGGATGAAAATCTCATCTACCTGTTGAATCTATCTTCATGGTGTCCATAATATTTGTTGATGATTGTGTGAGCTGTCTGGTTTTCACGTATCTATGCTTTCAACTTATGTTGATTATCAGTCACAAACTGGCCGGGTGAAAAAAAATATTTTTACAAAAATAATGTTTGTCGTGTTTCGTGTTTTATTCCGTTGAAACCGAATGTTGACGTGCATTAGTCATGGAAACTAGATGATGTAATCCCTATCAAGCTTATTTGCTTTGGGCTGGAAGTTTCTTTTCACTTTTATTTTCTTTATTGGGTGCCGAACTAATATAGTGCAACTGATATTTCACTTTGCTTCCAATAATAAATTGTGATATTTATTGGACGAGCCTTCCTTCGTTTATGCTGTTTAAATTATACATATCTGAAACTATAAATCAAGCTTATAAAAGCCCATTTGGGATAGCTTCTTAAGGACCAAAATGCGTTTTCTAGAACTGAAAGGGCTTTCTACTCAAGACTTGGGTGTTTGGTGACTCCTCTTAAAAGTGATTTGGACCGAAGCACTTATTTTAGGAAGCCTATTTTGTTGAAGCATGAGGGAGCTACTTTTAGCAATTGCTTAAGTGAGAAGCTGTTAGCAGTGTTTTAAATTTAAGTGAAAGCTAAATTAAATGTCCATTTCTATCATACATTCTTTCAAAAATGTTCCGTTAGCCTACAACCATACCTCTGTGATTTCCTGGATAGCAGCATTACCACTGAAGCCCTTTCATTTATAGGAAGCTGCGTGAAACAGGCCCAACAACTAAAATGAACCAGATTAGTCGGATGTCTGGCTAAGATGTGGCTATTTTACGGTAGTTACTGTTGCTTATCTGGTAAGGAAAGAGAATAAAGGATGATTGACGAGTTTTATGTCTCTTGTTTGGTTATTTCTTTGATTGTGTCCATTATTTCTTGGCCACCTTCATCAAGATTTCACATCTTTGCATTTCAGTCATGGTTTTAAATGTCACGACATTTGATGCATGTTGCTATCGGGGATGAGGACACAAAACTATGATGGAAGTTGAGTGAGGGATAGGGATACTGTTTTGTGGGGATTCCGTTCTTTGAGTGAGTGATTGGAGTAGGGGTAATCGGTATGCTGTAATCTTTTGGAGGGTTGTTGGAATTTGGTTAGACTTTTCTTGTTTTGTGTTGGCGTGCCTACCTTTGATTTTTTTCTTCTCTCCCTTATCCATTGTACTTTCCTTTTTCTGTAATAATATTTTCGTTACTTTAAAAAAAGATGGAAGTTGGTGGAATGACTTTTTCCACCATGTTGACCATATTTTATCGAACATGTCGCAACATGAAAGAATGTCCCACGTGTAACTTCACATGTGCACATTAGACAATATATAGGCATGTCGAGTGAAATGTCGTCAACAGGATTTTTAAGGAGATGCACTTCTTAGGCTGAGAGGGAGGTTGATGTACAAAGCGGTGTTCCTAGCGATCCTATGGACTATATAGAGTGAGAGGAACGATAAGATTTTTGAGGAGAGATGCACCACTACACAACACCTGATTGAGTCTGCGACATATGTGGTGGCTGCATGGATGTCGATACTCCCAGAGTTAGAGGAGTCCATATTGCTGACATGACGAGATCTTGGAGGGAGGTGACACTCTCTTCCCCGACCAGGTCTCAGGTTAGGAGGGAGTGGAATCCTCCTCGGGAGGGAAGGATAAAGCTGAATTTTGATGGGTCATTGATTGGTAACCAAGGGCCATCAGGAGTGGGTGGATTATTTGGAGATCATCAGGGCACTATCATACATGGATATTCTGGCTACAAATGGGAGGGAGACTCCTCTCAGGTGGAGACTTTGGCCCTAGTACATGGCTTATGCGAGGTGCCGCTCACAGGGTTATCAGCATCTAGAGGTTGGGGGAGATTCTGCATCTGTTATCTCGTGGATGGGAGGGAGGGAGGGAGCTGCCCTTGGAGATTTAGACATTATGTGTTACTGTGCCGATCTATGGGGAGTGATCTGACACCTCGTTCAGACACATCCATAGAGAGGCGAATGCCATGCAGATAGTCTGGCTAGGGGCAGCGTGGCCAGAATGTTCTTCTTCTTTAGGATTCCTTTTCCTAATATGCTTGACCCGGTTGGAGTGGGCTAGATATATTTATCTATATAGTTCTATTGTATTATACTGCTTTTGTTTTACTTATGTTTTTGTACACTTGGCTTATTGTTGAGGTACCCTGTACATCTTACTCTGATCTATAATATACCCTCGTTATTGATAAAAAAAAATGTCGTCAATTTCGATAACATTTCATTTAAAGTTTTGAGAAAGGTTATTTTCTTCCAATAGCCACTCTTCTTCTACCATTTTTGCTTTTCACTTAGATTTGCTTTGTCTTCATCTTTCATTGAAGTTCTAGAGGTTTTCAAGTCATGGAAAATCGGTTTTTAAACATTGATGTTCCCTTATTATGCTTCTTAGAGCTTAGAGTGCACAAGACAAGACTATTATTGTGTTTGTTCCTTTCATCTAATTTTATTATGCTATTTGGATAATAATATTGTATTTAGTGTATTTTAATATGTTTATGTTTTATTTAGGCTATCATTGTGGATGATCTCTCTATTTTTCCCATGGTACTACACAACCGTACCTCTCCAATTATATGCCATTTATTATATGCAATTTTTG
This sequence comes from Pachysandra terminalis, assembly GCA_031762675.1. Lineage (NCBI taxonomy): Eukaryota > Viridiplantae > Streptophyta > Magnoliopsida > Buxales > Buxaceae > Pachysandra > Pachysandra terminalis. The sequence goes on along the minus strand of JAUPMG010000013.1, from coordinate 12,556,713 downwards.
CCATATTTTATGTTATTTAAATGCATTCATCAAAAAAATTAGACTCCTACAATGTTCCATCACGAAAACCATTATTTCCAACACTTATCACTTCTTTCTTTAAATTTTCTCGTTCACTTATCCTTGATTATAGTGGAAGAATAGAAAATCTGGCTTGCTTATGATAGATATTGAAAAAAATGTATTCATTAATTTTGCTTTTCAAAAGAAAAGCAGTAATAGAGCTCACTTAACTTTCTTTTTATGTGGGGTTTTTTTTACTACAGTACCGAAAAGGTACTATACTATCTCATCTAAATTGCCAGCATAAGGTGATTTGCATAAAGCGAAAACGCACCTGTAGCAGTATTTGGGTGAATCCATAACGTTACAAGAATGCATTTTTCACCCTATTTTTTTTTAAGTACTAAAAGTATATGATTTCAGTACTTTAATTTTTATCTGTATTTGAATATTTCTCTCCTTGCTTAATCAAACATTATACTGGAATTATTTTTTTCTAGCTAATGTAAAGTGGAAAAATAACAAGGCCTAAAGAATGTGCTAGAAGAGCCAGTGATTTCATTTTGCTATGATTGTGAACTTTTCTTAGAGGACACTTTGCCATCAGCTTCTTCGCTTGATAGGGACTCTTGACCAGAGAGTTCCACACTTTTATGTACACATTGTATGTGGCAGTTCACACTATTCTGATCTTTTTTTTTGTCAGATTTGTGAGAGTTCCACACTTTTCTGTACACATTGTATGTGGCCGTTCAAACTATCTGATTTTTTTTTTGTCAGAATTGTGAATGAGCCTTTTTATGTTTTTGATAGGTAAGAACTAAACCATATTAAAACAATACAGTCAAGAGCAGAGTTCTTTATGTACTTTAGTTACAAGCATTGACATGCACCTACATTTGTGATGTGGAACAGTTCAGCAGACCCACTTCAATTAATTGTATGGTTCTGCCTATACTTGTTAGTTGGGTCATACCATGGATTCTCTAGCAAACCCAATTATTTGAGTCATATTCAGGTTAGGATTTTATTATCATTTGTTAAAGTTTGACTATGAAAGCATTTAGAATTATGATTATCTAGGAAATTTGTGTGAAAATTTTAGCAAGATAGTATGTCTTGTTTTAGAAGCTATATTATTTTAGTGTTTTTAGATCTTTTCAAGTATATGTATTAGATTGGGACTCTTTTTATGTAATTAAGGTTTAGGAATAAGTATATATAAGGGGTTTATTAGTGGTGTAAAGGGAGGTGACGAAAATTGAATAAAATTTTGGCACAATATGCGTTTTGCCGTGTGATTCCTCTTATTTATCTGATATTGGTGCCAACCCTTGCTTTAGATTGGTGAGATTCCAATCTGTTCATGGTCCTGTGTGTACACATCCATGATGCTACTAAAACATAGATGGACTCTATGATTGACTGGATATTAGTAGATCTGTCCTTAAAAGTCTTCCTGTTCCGCTTTGTCCAAATAGTCCATAGACCCACAAAAGTACCTCTTTGTATAGTGCCCTACTTCGCTTACACAAACAAGGGAATCTCCACTGCTCCACGAAGGATCGGATGTCAGATGGTATTACAAATGGGGCATCTATCATTAACGAGAAGTACATCTGAGGGGAGATGGTTTAGTATTCTCTTCTCTTTTGAAGAGTGTTCTGAGAATTTATTCTATTGAGCACCACGGCCCAAAAAGGCTCTAACTTTGGGAGGAACCGCAGACCTACACAGATATCTGAAAGGGAATGAAAGAATAGGAAGAGGGGCCTGCTTGCAAGAGGTGAAAGAAAGAATGGGTAGAGAAAATCCCTGCGATCCTGAACAGAATGATCAATGAAAACATCCTTTAGGAGCTCGAAAAGGGCTACAAGTTCAACAATGTCTGATACTCTTGTCAGCAACCTTAACATCCCTAGAGCTGACTAACCTGAAGAGCTGAGGGAAACAGGGAAGCAGGGGACATTTACCCCACCATACATCAAGCCAAAAACATGCCTGTGTACCTGACCCAGTGCAGAACCTAAGAAGTGGGTACAAACATGGAGCTATGTCAGAAATCGCTTTCCATGGACAAGAACCGAGCACCCTCATAGTCGGGTCTATGTCTTATTTAAACAGATGGTCTCTTACGAGTTATGATTTTACTGTATGGATTATGAATACTAGGTTTCAATCATTCACATTTAATTATTGACCATTTAAGCCCCCCTCCCCCTCATTTAAATTTGTTCTTTAACATATACAACTTCAATTCATGATACATGGGCAGCTTCCAATATGTGGCCTGCGTGTTGGACATGCGACGACACAAATTACTGTTTACTTTGTGAAAATTGCCATAGCTTTTGATTCTCTTATTAGTGTCCTGGGATTCTAACAGCTTGAAGGGTTCGTCTCCTCTTACCTTGTTTTCTTGATGGAAAGATATTGTTCCACTTCTTATTTCATTCTGAGTAAGTATTGGCAGAAATATTTAGCTGAATTCACATTCCTAGGTTTGGATGGTTGCCTTTTTTGGCACCCCATATCCGAGTTGAAGCCTGATCCTTGTCTTAACAACCACAAGACCATCTAAAATTTGTACACCTTTTAATTTTAAGCATTATTTGAGTTGGCTTGCCTAGATTGATTCGGTTCTGCTTTCATTGATTGTGCTTAATATCAGGTTCAGTGGTTCGTGTGATGGATTCTCTTTTTGCTATTTAGCATTATTCTTGGTGTATTACTGTTGATCTATAACTTCACTTTTTTTAGGATGGATTATCTGTGCAAGAACTGCAAGCGACCTGGGCATTATGCTAGAGACTGTCCAAATGTAGCTGTCTGTAACAACTGTGGGCTTCCTGGGTAAGATGAAACCTACTCTGTCAATCATTGTCAATTAATATAGAGCTAGCATTGTCTTTTCATGGTGTTTCTCTGTAAATTATTTTACCGTAGAAAATTTTGATTTTGAGATTTCTTTCCGAATAATTTCAGATAAGTTTTTTGGCCATCTAGACTTCAATTGTTTTTATTTAGATGCCATTTAAATTTTATGAGAACGGCTTAAATAGGCACGAGTCCGAAGATTCATCCTAGCGGTGTCACTGGGTTGGATTGAAATCCAAATTTGACCATACTCTATTGGCAACTCGCTGATCCATCTCTCTCAATCCGATGGATCGAATATGGACTTGGGTTTTTGAATCCAAATTTAGTGGGTTTTGAATATTTATTTACTGTCTTTGATCCAATTATATATGTAAGCATTTCAAAAGATCTTATAAGTTAATACTCATTCAAATTTGAAATGGAATGCTGTTTTAAAATTTTCTTGTTTAACATCAAGTATGGTTAGTGTTACAACAGCTTTTAAAACGTAAAAGGCCACCTTCATATAGAGCATCAGTCTGGGGATTGTTTCACCCCCAACTTGTGTGGAACTAAACACCATGGGTATGTCGTGTTTCATTTAGACATTGGTATGTGATGAAACAGTCACCCCCATTAGTACTCTATAATGGCAGAATACCTTGTCCTGACATTGTTTTGTTATGGTGGTTTTATGCTGAGCCATTTTAATAATATCAAATGTCAAATTCGTAAAAATTTTAGCCCAAGTTTAGTCTGATCAATGAAATTCTTCAAATTTGGACAGTTTTAGATCTGAATTCCAGTGTAATTTGAATGCGAATTTGAATGCAAGCATGTAAAATCCATTCAGATATTGGATACAGTTTTGCAGTCTAAAATATCGGATTGAATTTGGATCATGCTAGTTCCACACTATATTCAACCATCCTATTGAATCTATCATTGAAAAAAATAATAAAAACTAGCAAGTTCTTTGGGGCACGAGTTCATACTCTCAGTGCAGTATCACAATGTCTTCAAGTCTCGTTTAACATGAAGAAATGCATGGTAATTTATAGGATGTAGAGTAAAATACTTGATGTTCACACTATCTACTGAAATTTACCGACTTTACTTCTGTTGCAATACTGTTAGGCACATTGCAGCGGAGTGCACCTCAAAGACCATGTGTTGGAACTGCAAAGAGTCGGGGCACCTTGCGAGCAAGTGCAACAACGATCCCATATGCCACATGTGCGGTAAGATGGGGCACCTTGCCCGTGAGTGCTCAGGTTCAGTTCTGCCCCCTCACGATGCGAGACTCTGCAACAACTGCTACAAGCCAGGCCACATTGCGGTAGACTGCACCAATGATAAAGCATGCAACAACTGTAGGAAGACTGGCCACCTTGCCCGCGAGTGCCCCAATGATCCCGTATGCAACATCTGCAACGTATCAGGCCACGTGGCTCGTCAGTGCCCAAAATCCGGCCTGGCATCAGAGATCGTAGGTGCTCCTTTCCATGATAATGGTCCTTTCCGTGATATCCTCTGCCGTAATTGTGGTCAACCAGGTCACATTAGTCGCGATTGTGTGGCCATTGCCATCTGCAACAACTGTGGTGGTCGAGGCCATCAAGCTTTTGAGTGCCCATCTGGCCGGATGCTTGACCGTGGCTTTCGCAGGTTTTAACTCGGAATGGTGTTGATCCATTGTGAATCTGAAGGATGCGGTTCCTTTTTCCTAATTTTGAAGCGAGTTTTGAACGTTTGATACTCTTAATAGGCATCAACTTTGTTTTCTGGTAGTAGACTTATCTCTTATGATTGATTTTCATATTTTCATTAGCTATTGATATTTAGATATGTATTTTAGTTTGCTGGATTAGCATATAATTTACATTGGACGCTTTAATCTTATTTTGTCATGCCATGTTTTTAATATATATTGAAAGGTGCTTTGTATCTGCAGGAGAAATTGACACAAATTTAGCCTATATTTAATTGAAAAATATATTGTCATTTTATGCATTAGGACTATTGATACAGATTATGTCAAGCGTAATAACACATCTTATTTATTATTATTATTATTATTAGAGCTATTTATTTTAATAAAGGGTCCCACTCTTTTTTTTTTTTTTGGGTTTTTAATTATCCAAATTTATGTTTTATCTATTTTCAAGTAAATTTTGGGACCCTTTTTTTTTTCCTATAGGACTGCACGTGTTAACCGCTAATATAATTAAAAAATTTAATCTAACAAATTAATAAAGCAAAACAAGAAAAGAACATCAAAATGAAAAAAAAATACAAAATTAAAAAAGGAAAAAAAGCTTTGCTATTATCCTTGAATTGAAAATAAATATTTACGAAAAAAAAAAGAATTGAAAATAATAGATCTTCAAATTTGGGGAAAAAAAAAACAGTTCTCAAAAATATATAGATAATTATTATTATCTTTATATTAAAAGATAGAGTAATTTTAAAACAGTAAATAACGGTTATTTCCTTATAGGATTGGGTTTTTCCCTCTCTTTACCGGGGAAAAAAAAACGCGGGAAATGCTCTCGTTATTTCCTAACAGGATTGGGTTATCTCATGACTCTTTACCTAGAGAGAGGGGAGAGAGAGAGAGAAACACGGCGGAGTTTTCCACCTCAAGCTCACCGGTTCCGACAGCACCGGCTAAACCCCAACCTCATCGACGCCATCCGTCAAGCTCTATCTCAAGTCCGATCCCACCACACCTCAGCCTCCGCTCTCATCACCACCGCCCAAGGCAAATTCTTCTCCAACGGTTTCGATCTCGCTTGGGCCAAATCTCATGGATCTGCAGCCTGCAACGATCGTTTCCATCTCATGTCCACCAAATTTCAGCAACTCGCCGTCGATCTCTTATCCCTTCCCGTTCCCACCATAGCCCCCGTCTCCGGCCACGCTTCCGCCGCCGGCCACTTACTCGTACTCTGCCACGATTTCATCCTCATGAACAAACACAAAGGATTGCTTTACTTGAACGAAGTCGATATCGGTATTCGAATTCCGGATCCGTTTATGGCTTTGCTGAGGTACAAGATCGCTTCGCCGTCGGCTCGCCGCGACGTCGTTCTCGGAGCGGCGAAGCTGACGGCGGAGGAGGCGGTGAGGAAGGGAGTTATCGACTCGGCGCATGATGATGCGGATGAGACCGTTAACGCTGCCGTTAGGTTAGCAGAGGAATTGGGCAATCGAAGACGGAATGGAAACGGAAAAGTCTACGGTGAGATGCGGTTAACGGCGTTATCGGAGGTTGCCGGTGCTTTTGCGATGGAGTTGGAGAGGGGGAAAGGAAAGATGAGTAGTGTTTCTTCGCGGCTTTGAAGTGATAACATGTAAAGATTGCTTAATTATTCAATCCATTCTTTCAATTATATTATTCCAAATTGCTTTTTAATTAGGGTTTAGCTTTTAAGGCATCCCCAAATCCAATGTAGATAACTTCCTTATCTAATTAAATTTTGTTTTGTTGAGCTGAAATTATGTGTTTTCTTAGCTCCCAAATGGTGATTTAGTTGGTGTTCTGCACTTATTGTTTTCTGGTTTGATCTATAGGCTAAGATCTAGCTTAGTTTTATCACATTTCAAGAAAGTGTTTATACTTCATTCTCATCCTTTGTTTCCTGCTGCTACTAAGGATCCTGTCATGGGCTAACACCCTATATGTAATTTGAGCGTAACTTCCTCAAAACTCATCTGAATAACTGAATCACTCAATTTTTGAATAACTTCCTCAAAACACATCTGAATATCTGAATAACTAAATATTTGAATTGATGGTAAGGTAATTGAGTTAGCTATCTAACAATATCAAGATCATTGCTTTTGGATGCTTTTAACATCAAAAAGTACTCTTCAGCTTTTGGATGCTTTTGGAACTAACCCACATGGGTTAGCTCAACTAGCAGGGCTCAAGAACTGGAGGTCCTAGGCTTGAGACCCCGGGCTTACCTGATATAAGGTCCTTGTTAGGGCTGCCAACGAGCCGAGCTTGAGCCCTGTAATTAAGCTCATGAGCCGAGCTTGAGCTCGAAAAAAAAGCACATTATCTTAATGAGATTGAGCCAAGCTTGGGTAGGATAGGCTTGGCTCGGTTAAAGCTCGGCTTGGTTTATATATAAAATTATGCATCTATATTCCTACATGTTATATTTTATATTAATATGAAACATACATGTTAATATATTATACTATGTAATAACAATCATCAACTATAATATTGATGTATTTGGATTAAACTAAGCTTCTTTGCAAGCTGTGCTCTTTACAAGCCGGGATTTTTTTGAGCCGAGCCCCAGCCTTAAAATTTTTAATAAGCTTGAGCCAAGCCTGCGCCTTGCTCAAGGTTTATGAGCCCGAACCGAGCTGGGAAAAACTCGGCTTGGCTCATTTACAACCCTAGTCCTTGTGGGTGGGGTCATGTATCCGGGGTTTACCCTGTCCCCACTAAGTGGGGTCAGGCGTTCCACATCACCAAAAAAAAAACAATTCAAAATAAAAAAGTCTGGTCTGAATTGAAGTGATGGGACTCTTCCCCTATGTGCCATTGTTCAAAATTCCCATGTAAAACAATGGGCTGAACTCCTGCATTAGCAAACTGTACAAGACAAGAATTACTTTGATACATTCATTAAACTGAATTCTTATCTTTTTATAATTTGCTGAGTATCTTTTGCCAAAGCCATTAAGATTTAGATCACAGTTCATCCAACTGATCATTTGTGTGTATATATATATATATATATATATATATATATATATATAGATAGATAGCAGGAAAGGTTGGATGTATTTTTCTACCTTGGTGCTATAAAGATTGGTTTCCGAATTGTGTATAATTCAGTTTAACCAAGGTATTGTTTTGTCCAAGTTTCATATTCTGCAAGTGTTAGCAGGGAGCTTATGCTGACTTAGGTAAATGATGATACCTTCATGTCTCTTTCCATGCTCAGGTAATTCAATCTAATTGTGACTGCAGAGGCCATTGTTATGTCCAGGATCCAATATCCTCCCATGCCAGCAGGGTTCTTTGCTCTGGAAGTTTACACCCTTATGTTAGTAAATTGTGTTTTTGTGCATTTGCCAAGATCATTGGATAACTACAAAGTTCTGTTGATAACCTTTTTTGTTGATTTTGGTGGCTTTGGACATTTAAATTTATTTTCTACTAGGAAAGGTTGCGTCTCACATGTAATCTCACTCTAACGTGATGTTTTTACCCTTTTTCTTTTATTAGAGTATGAAACTATGGAAACAGTGTTATTATTGTGCAGTTTGATTTCTTTCAACAGAACCTCTCTCAGTTTTCATGTCGATATGGTTTCCTTCCACAGGACCCTTCCTCCAGATTTTGCAAGATTAGATCAAGATATCCTGTCGCCTCTTGCTGGGCGGATGCAACTATATACACACGAGACAGTGGAATTCTGGGAACACATCAAGACACCTGGGTAATCCAATCCTCCAAACTTAGGTATAAATCGTTCCATATTTCTTTTTTTCCTTTGAACTTTGCATCATAATGTGAGTGGTGTAAGATGAAAGCTTACAGAATGTCTTTGAACTGTTCTGCTCTGTGAGAATGGTACCAAGAATGCTATTTTCGTTGGACTGAGTAATTGGTTATTTCATTCATCATGATCTATTTTTCGTTGTGTCGATGTTGGTAATTCTAATTATCAGGCCACTTTCAGGGGAGAAATTTGGAGACTATCATAATATAGTTTCTGTTAAACTAGAGATTACTTCAATGATCAACAGTATCAAATTAGTTCACGCTTCATGTAATATGATTTGTTCTTTCCTTTCTTCTTATTCTTTCTGTCCTTTTGAGTTTTCTTTACATCCAAGGCATTTCTTTCTAGTGACTTAGTGAAAGTCAATCTTGGAATGTTGCAATCTAAATTTCCATTTTTCTGGATTCCATTTCCTGTTGGGTTATTGATTTAATTTTGTTTAACTGGTTCAGGCCGAGGGAGACTACAATGCAAAACTTGGGATTAATATCCTCGGTACGTTTAAGTCATTTCTTTCTTCTGCTCCATTTCCCTTTTGCTATGCGTGGAGCCCGATGCTACTGAGGTATTCGGGAAGTAGTGATGATCCAGCTATCGACTCCGCCGGTCGAGTTGTTTTGTTTAGCCCTAACTACAGGGCATTTATCATACTTTTCATTGCTTCTCTTGTAACACTTTTTCTGAGCTCGTGAGAATAGTAGAACAGGGTGTGAATCCGTTGATGTAGGTACCATTGCCGAATCAAGTAAGTTGTTCTGTCGTGTGTGCTTGATTTGTGCTCTTCATGTCTGTTTATCTTCCTTTCTTGACAAAAACAAGTAGCAGTGGTGTCTCTCTCTCTCTCTCTCTCTCTCTCTCTCCTGATTTTTCTTTTCTTTCTACAAAGGTATAGAAACCAGTCTAACTAGATTGGAATTGGAACATGGTTTAATTTTGGTTCGGCCAATTTAACAATATGACCATACCATTAATATCTGTTTTAGAATATACTGTCTTGACCATCTTTTGCTTAGAATGATTTTACTTCTATTGGCAATACCCTTCAGTTAAGAACATTTTCTTAATAACTTAAACAAATTAACTCATCGGGTCAAAATCAATATTCTTTTTAACTTCACACTTTGAATTGAGATACTTTTTTCACACATTGGAGCACATCCATGTTACTAGCAAAAACCCCATAAATAAAAAGGTATTAATAACATATTAAGTTTTTTTTTTTTATAATTCCTAATAATTTTATCAATAATATAATTCATGAGAGAAATGCTTGGTACTTTGTCAATGTTTCTAATGGTAATAATTATATCACTTTTTTAATTTTAATAATTATTTTTTTTATAATTAATTATATGTATGCTTGATTATGTTAGGAAGATTGGTATGCCCTGTTGCTATACAAAGAATAAATTTTATTGTTAGCCTTTAGATTCTTATGTCCAATTAAGATGAACATAAGGCACCGGGTAAGCAGACTAAGTAGGAAAGAATCGGTTTGATACTCCTCAAAATGTATATAGATAGACAATTACACTGTATGGTCAATGGACACACCAAAGAGATGATTTTCAAAGCCTCCTATTGGCATGTACTTGCAATCTAACAGCGTTTGCTCTCCATCAGTGCAATATCCAATCACATCAAATGTAACTGAATGCTTCAGGGAGATCTGCATATCAAATTGAAATAAACCAATAGAAGTAAACAAAGAAAAACTACTAACTCGCATTATTATGGCTTTTCTCATCGAGGAGAAATGCATTAACTTGAGAAACATAATATAAATATAGGCAAGCATGTATTGTTTGAGGTGTCAACCAACACAAATTTGGTTTCCGTCTACTGCTGAATGATAACATTGTTGGCATGATGTTCATTGTATTTAAACTCGGATCTAATTCGGGGATCGGACGAGATTGGATGATCCGAAATCAACTAAAAAAATAAAAAATTCAAACACCTCGGTCTGACTTGGACGATCCGACTCGCCGATTCCGAATTGGATCGCCCGATCCATATCGGGATCGAACCGAGTCATTACATTTTGGCTTAATGTAGTCTCGGATTCAATTCGGGAATCGGACGATCCTTTACACTATGATGATGTTTATAGGTGGTTTTCCTTAAAAGTCTGGATACATGAAATCTATTAAC
>JAUPMG010000013.1:12509766-12536508 GCA_031762675.1 Pachysandra terminalis | reverse complement strand
TAACTTTTGATCAGGACTGTATAATTTAATTTACACACCCTATTTAATCATGGCTTGCATAAAGATAATAAAAAGGAGAAAAAAAAAACCAAAAACCAAAAACTCCAAGATAATGTAAGTGTATTTGCTCACATCTAAAGGAGGCTAAGGAGCACATGGATTTCTTTGGAAAAAAAAATGCTTCAACAAGCATATCAAGTCTATAAGGTTGACATACAATAACAACAACAACAACAAAAAGCCTTACTCCAACTAATTGGGGTTGGCCACAAAAGTCCTATTCCTTCATCCCAATCTGTCAAAAATCATCTAGTTAGAATTTATAAGGTCGATCTAAGCAAATTAAAAGTATTCTGAATGACAGTGGCTTGCATAAACTGTTTCGATAATATTAGAGAACCTAAATAGTTGTATAGACAATGAAACGAGTCAAACTAAATTCAGAAACATAAGGCGGACTGCTAAGATGAAGGATACCTGAAATTGTCGAGTGATTGATCGATGGATTTCTAAACAGTTGTTCCTCTTATGTATGGCTACAAATGCAATTATCAATAAGCTTAAATAAACACTATACTGGCCTATAATGAAGTTATTTCATCCCTAATATATAGCAAGTAAAGGATAATTTCTAAGAATCAATTTTAACAGTTCTAGAGAGTGCCGGGTGCCCTCAGACCTGCTTAATTGGCAAAGAAAATCTTGAATATCATCAACCCATTTCTGCTTATGAAGCTTGCTCTTGCACTTGAACTCTAGAAGGCCCTGTGCAGTATTACGCCTGTATCCTCCCTGCCTTTTGTCAATGGCCATGCTGGAATATCCTCGTTGACACTGTATACAACACCTGTAACAGCAAATTGCAAGAGAATATTGGGATAATTTCATGACAGCTGCTTTGGGTCACCACTTTTGCATTTCATAATGTTGTTTATTACCATAAAATCTTAAGTAATCATGTAGGAATCTTGGAAAATTACTATCCTACAAGTCTAAGTCCATGAAGACATTGATCTGGTTTATCTCCCTCCTCCACACCTTCTTCCAAACACCTATTCTTTTTTCAAACAGAGCATAAGGATCAAAATAAATGTATCAATTTTCTCTTTAATTTTGAATATTATTGGTAATATTTTTTCTGATGACTACATATAATAAAAACCTACTACCAATGGATATGGAAGTCATTGAATCGAGAAGTACGTCATGATTGTGAATACAACAGAAGAATCTGAAAAAGCTAGACAAACACAGGCAGACATATAGAGAAAGAGAGAGAGAGAAAGACCATAGGAGTCTACTAAGATTTTATAGGAAGGGAAGAGTGAGAAAAGAATGAAGAGAAATCCCTATTTAGATGACATTATGATTTTCGGGGTTAATCTAAGTTCGTTGGGAGAGATTTAATAACTAACTTTTTATAGAGAGAGGTCTTAGTGGTATGAGATGCTAATTTGAGCGGGAAACTTTCAAATTGCATTTTTATCTTACTATCTGTTTTCTTTTCCTTTTGTTGCTTTGTGGTGGATCTCCCTCCATGAGAACCCCAAATCTTGTATATATATATACGTTCTACCTTTTTAATATAATAATTCTTTCATTAATCATAAATAATTAGTTTTTCTGTATCAAATTATTAAAATTTCAAGAGAGGGCTATGGTTTGGTGTGATCGTAGAAGTCGAATAAGAGATAATTTATAGGAAGGGATCAATAGGTTATAGGGAAAATGAAAGAGATCCCTTAGCGAATGTTATGAAACTAAAGTTTGCTCAAGAGGTTTCGAATTTAAGATACATTAATATTTTTTCTAATTTGTGAATTTTGTATTTAAAATATATTAATACTAAATAAATTTTCAAATAATAATTATCTATTATTGTAATGTGTGAGGCTATCAATTATGGTATGGTGGATGATTTTCCTGCGAATAAGATAGCCAGGGAGCAAAATAACAAATGAATAAGAACCAGATGAACCAGATATTAAAATTAAAAAAAAAAAGTACACTAAACATCCAAAACAATAAAACAAAGTATGAAATTGTATAGAAGAGTAATAAACTTGCAAAAAAGAAACCAACCAACTTCCAACTCCCAACCACAGAGATACACCATCTCGGGTTAGAGTGATGCCCCCAACAAATACTATTGTAAGATGAATTGTTCATAACTTTAATTCAAAAAAAATAAAGAAAGAAATATAATTGAACATGTACACTATAGTAAGATAATTAAACATGTACACGATAGTATCAAATGTAAAGTATGCTACATAGGAATTTTTACAAACGTTTAGAAGCCATTGTGAAGCCATAACCAACTTAGAAGAGATGATATCACTCCTTGCAGAGAAAGAAAAAATAGTCATTCCCATTTTTAGAAGTAAAATGGACGCAGAAGGTTGAAAACAAATATTAATAATACAAAGTGATATACAGTTGCAGTTTCGTATACAAAAACAGAATTTTACTACAATGGTCAAGAAGAGATGCCAACCCAATTGATAGCCCTAGATTTCAAAATATGAAGAATAATTAAATAAAAAAAACCTTCAATATATTAAACTAAATAAAATCCAAGAACCAATTAAATCCGTACATTCGAGAGGGAGACATATATATAAAGAGAAAGAATAATACCTTTTCCTTTATCCACTTAAAAATGTAACTTCATACAATCCGTCAATCCAGTCTTCACTAAACCAATCTTTATTTGTACTTGAGAAGAAGATATACAAATGTATGCGACCAAAATAAAGGGAATGAAGTAACAGCTATCAAAGTCTACACAAAAGGAAAAAATGGAGATAACAGAAATAGAGGAACCCTAAGATCATACAGACTTACTCCCTATGTGCTATTCTCCTTCCTATATCATCTAGCAATAACAGGAGTCGTTAATGAAAGTGACAGTTATCACAATAAAAGAACATGGAGATAATAACTTAACTTCATAATATAGTTTGCTTGACTTCATCATACCATCCATGGAGCTCATGTTTATCACTTTGGTTACCAACTATGATATTAACAATGTCTAATATCAATATTACTTCACTACAAGTCCAAAAGGTGTTTCCACATTACCAATCATAATCATTTTTATCATTGTCGAAATTTAAGAAATCGTCAGCACCAGTTTTGCGTGTAGGTGTAGATGACATGGTCTTGAAAATGGGAGAAGTGCTAGGTTTAGATCCTGCAACAATAAAATGTAAGCAACCTACAGAACCCAATTGCAATACAAAAGGCTAAGACCATAACGAAATTAGGGACTCAAGATTCACTGAAAGTACAAAATTGGCAAAGGATTTCTAACTAAATACTATGGAGCAGCAAACGAATTCAAAATACAAGATTAGAACGAATAGCTCACATCATCTCAATAAAATGATTGAATCAAGATTCATTAAAAGTACAAAATTGGTAAAGAATTTCTAACTAAATACGACGGATCAACAATTCTAGATTACAAATAATAGCTCATATCATCTGAACAAAATGATTAAGCTCATAAATCGTATATATTTCACAGATCAATTAACATTGATCCGAAAGACTGAAACTCGAAATCTCTATTGAGTTAATAGAAGCCTTGAAAAGCTTTAATCAACAGGGAAATCGAACAAATGTATACCTAATGGAGCATCAAACTATTCCGAGCTTTGAAGGAGAAGGTTATTCCTCTCTTTCTCATGTTTTCACATCTCAAGAAACAATGCGAGTTTCTCTTCTTTATCCTTCATCACTGTCACAAGGTTCCTCGCTTGCTGCCTCGGCTATACGGACACTTGCATTTGCGTTTCCTGTACCCTAAAACTGTAATTCATTATCGAATCTAAGCTCAAAGAAAAAGAAATGGGGAAGAACAAAATAGAAGTCTTTAACCTCTAATCTAACTTCTCATTTACTTCTCTAAACAGATACAACTTCCTCTATAACAAAAAGCTCTTCAAATCTCCAAAAGAAAAATCGATAGTGATAGATCGTCTCCTAAAAAGACGAAGATGGATGTGGTTTCTTCAGGATTTTTTTCTTATTTGTAAGTTGATTAGAACAATTCTCATCTATTGATATGAATTTTTCCTTATTCGTTTTGGAATATTGCTTCTCATCTTCGAATTTGATCGAATCATCAGTGAATGACATCGACATTGATGTTTATGAGTCGAATGGTCCTGATTATTCACGAATTTCTGATAATGCAGGTTTTGTAGAAATTATATCCATCTGGGTACTAATTTGGCTTCGTTGAGTTGCGAAAGGTTGTTGGTGTTTGTCATGAAGGGGTTCTGTTTTTGTGCTCTCTATGAAATAGGATCTAAACATTAAACTTAGAATCAACAACAACCAACCAACCATTCAAATAGAATCGTCAAGAGCTGTAATTAATTAGTGGTTAAATAGAAATTTGAATTACTTCTAAAACTCAGTTTAATGAGATTACCAAAGGGGATAGCTTGAATTTGGGATCCTTTTAGGATGTATTTGTTGTTCGAGATTGGAGTGATCAGAACGTCTTCTAGCAAATCTTTGCCAAACATAACCACTCTTGTATCTCCTGCATGAAGAACACATTCAACAAAAAAAAAAGTTAAAACTATTATACACTAAATAGAGAAATAAAAAAGTTAAATTATTATACACTAAATAGAGATATTTAAAAGTACTGAACCTCTTGTAAGTCCGAGAGAAAGAATCTGGCATATCTTTTCATCACAAATCCGAAAGCCATCTCTTAAGGTCTTCAAAGAATGAAAAAAAAAATCCTAGTAAGGAGCATTAATCAAAGAACACAAAGCACTGTATGTAAAACTAATTACCTCGTAAATGGACACCGTTTCGACTCAGATGATGAACTCGAATGAGATGAGGATGCTCGATTCGACCAGTCCGACTCAGAAAATAAATTATGTGAATTTGTCTTCTTGTCCAATGGCAGCGAAATGAAGAGCTCTTCAATAAGTCCAACTTATCTGCAAATGATAAATCATAAGAGAGAGAGAAAAAAAGACTCAAGATATAGAGAGACAAAGAGAGCGAGAAGGAAGGAGATTGCAGAGCACAAACCTGAAGAAGATTTGCTATGTTTGTTTTGTCACTTTTGTTCGCAGAAATGGGTAGACGAGTCGGCCTCTTGATTTGGAGAGACATTTACTATTGGGTGGAAAAGAGTCGAAAGACGTTTTGGGATTTAATGTGTCTTTAATTTAGTGGTGTCAAATCAGCAAGAAATGGAGAGAATTCATCTAAGAATTCTCTTAATAATTCAAGCTTAACACACCGATTACTATATATATATATATATATATAACTGATTAGATTTAGATGTAAAGTGGATGTCACACATGAGAGACACTTATCCACTTGTTCTTTTATATAAATTCTGACTCTCGACTTGACCTGAATGCATTCACACATGACGAAAAGTTATCTTCTAAATATTTAACATCTTTCTTGTTGAAAACTCAAAAAATATTAAAAAGTTTTGACCAACTGTAAAACCCGAAGAAAAATGTATCAGTAGGGTCTATGTAGGTTGAAGTATTGTCCCATGATCACAAACAATGCCTTGTTTATGAAGAAAGCATGGGATTTGGCTTCCAATGTGGATAGTTTGTGGTGTAATACTATGAGAGCTAAGTATCTTAGAGGTTGCTCCTTCTTTGATGCTCATGTCAATGCCCATGATTCACATAAATGGAAAGAGGTATGTAAATCAAGGTGTTTTCTTAAGAATGGTTTGGGGTGGCAGATTGTTAATGGCAATGATACTTGTATACTTGATCAATCTTGGCTCCCTGCTAAATCCCGTTCCGAAGCTTACTATCAAATACCACCTGAATTTCAACATCTTATGGTCTTGGATTTGATTATTCAATCTAATAAGACTTGGAATATTCCGCTCATCATACATTGTGGAACTCATCAAAGCGGTTCCGATATCAACCAAGCGTTCAGTTGAAAATTTTATCTGTTCTTTATCTCCAAATGGTAAATTTACAGTTGCCTCTGCATACTTTGGCCTCTCAAATTCTGGTATGAACTCAAACCCTTTTTGGTTAAAATCGTGGCATCTGCCTTGTGCCCAAAAACTGAGATTTTTCGCTTGGAAATTGTGTAACCATGGCATAACCACTAATGATGTTATGCAGCGTATTGGTGTCTGATGAGACTCCTAAACATATTTTTTTATATTCCCCTTATTCTCGCACTTTGTGGTTTGCAGGAATTGGAGGTCATCTGAATTTTGATGGCATTTGCTCAATTAATGAGAAATTCCAGCAGCTTTTAAACTCGAAGGAGCACTCTTTTTGCCCATCTGAACTTACTGCTACCTTCCTGAACCTCGTTTGGGTTATTTGGAACTCAAGAAACAACGGTGAGTCACCTTGTCTTACTTCATCTCTGAAATTCTTTGCTCTCTTACAAGAGGATTCGGCTACGCTATGTTCGCGGTTTTGCTTAGGAGAATGGAATCGATCGACGAGATAAACTATATTCGTTGGATTTTTTCGGCTGCGAATGCGATCAAATTAAATTTCGATGGTGCTGCTCGTGGATGCCCGGGTGAGGCCGGTGTTGGTGGTTTGT
Source organism: Pachysandra terminalis (assembly GCA_031762675.1). Classification (NCBI taxonomy): domain Eukaryota; kingdom Viridiplantae; phylum Streptophyta; class Magnoliopsida; order Buxales; family Buxaceae; genus Pachysandra; species Pachysandra terminalis. The sequence goes on along the minus strand of JAUPMG010000013.1, from coordinate 12,529,914 downwards.
GTCGATCCTCCAGCGGTGACTTTCTCTGTGGGTTCTCCTTTTATATTGGTCGAACGACTACCGTGGTTGCGGAAATGACGGCCTGCTTGGAAGGGTTGAAGATGGCTAAGAAGATTGAAGTTCAAAGAATTGAAATTGAATGAGATTCTTCAGCGAAGGACTGCATTGTTATTTGGGAAATAGAAGATCTTTTGGATGAAGCTCGTGCGCTACTTTCTGGGTTTGATTACTATCTTGCTACTCCCAACTTTAGAGAAGGCAACCTTGCTGCCGACAAGTTAGCTAATTTCGCTATTGATAATGGTTCTTACTTTTGGCTTAGTAAACTTCTATCATGCTTAACTAAAATTTTAATGGGTGACTGTTCTGAGAGGACTCCTGTCGTGTATGTAAAAATTCTTTATTTAAACCTTAATATATCTTGACCTCTTCTTACCAAAAAAAAAAAAAAAAAGTTGTAGTATTATCCATGGATATGTCTACTGGTTCGTTGCAGTCAACATGGTCTTCTGGATGGAACATGTCATCAGTCAACGTGATAGGAAACCCTTATTTTATTATACCTGGTAGGTAAATATGGTGAGAAGGATGAGAGGAAGAGGACCTTTCACCTTATTTGTATAATGACATTTGAATTTTCGGTTTACCAAAAATATACATATATGAATTTCCCCTCTTTTTTGTGTGAAAAAACTGTTTCCCCTTACTCCCCCCTCTCACCACAAGTAGTAGAGAAAGATAACTCATTAAGGAGTAAGGCTGTAAACGAGCTGAGCCGAGCGAGCTTTGCCCAACTCGACTTGGGCTCGTAAAATTTGAATAAGGCTCGGGCTCGGTAAAAATTTTCGGACTCAGGCTCGGCTCGCAAAAGCTTTGCTCAAGAAAAGATCAGCTAGGCTCGTGAAAGGCCAAGAGTCAATGAAGTCTTGTTTTTTTAAGTTTTAACTTAACTATTTATTAAATTCTAGCTTCACAATTAATTAAGTAGTTGATTCATTAAACACATTACTAACTTTTTTTTAGAACTCACATGTCACTAACATTGTATTTAATGATTAATATTATATATATATATATATATGATACCTATGATACATAAGTTTATATATCATATATTAGACCGAGCCGAGCCTACCTAAGCTCAACTTAGGCTCGTTAAAATAATGAGCCTCCTTTTGGGCTCGGACTCAGCTCGCGAGCTTACATATTGAACTCAAGCTCATGAGCCGAGCCTGAGCCCAAGCGAAGCTAGTTCGGCTCTTTGATAGCCCTATTAAGGAGCAGCTACTAAAAACAACTTCTCCTTATTAACTTATCGGGGAAGTTGTTTTTTAAATATTATTAAAATTAAAAAAAAAAACTTTTTTACCTTCACATAGGGTTGTCAAAGAGCTGAGCTAGCTCAACTCGGGCTTGGCTCGTAGGAGCCAAACTTGAGCTTTATAATTAGGTTTGTAAGCCGAGCTTGAGCACAAAAAGCTCATTATCTTAACGAGCTTGAGCCAAGTTTGGTAAGTTCGGATCAATTAAAGCTCAGCTCAATTTATATATTAATATTAAGCATACGTGTTAATCTATTATATCGTATATAATAACAAAATTAATCAATTATAATATCAATGCATTTGTACTGATGATTCGACGATCTAAATTAAACCCTTTGGACACATGGTGTGATTTTAGAACGCGTATTCACGCTTATAAGATACACCTGCATATGCCACATTATTCGTCCAATGGCGCTCGCACCCCTATTGAACCACGTCAGCTGTACTTATGGTTTTTGGGCCTGATATGAAGGAACGATCATCTCTATCCTAATATAAGGTTAAACTGCTGGTCAGAGGTTAACCCCTGCAGTGAAGGAAACTTTATAGGAAGAAACGGTTACTGTACACCTTAACCAGAGGTTAACCACCCTGAGATGGTCAATTCGTCAAGGGTTAGTCACCCTCAAATAGACTAAGGGTTTGTTACCCTTTTCATACGACTAAAGGTTATGTCTCATTCGAATGACATAGATAAAGTTTGTCACCTTTAATAGACTATTGCATTCGGTTGACTTCAAAAGAGTCTTCATTGAAAGAACTCCCGAAGTACACTTTACACACATCCTTAGGAAATACATACGGATGATGATTTTACCAATGTCGAAGTACCCTAGAAAAGGAGTACTTCGAAAGAATGTCCTTACCTTTCCCCATACGTCATATTCGAATGACAGTTATGAATTCACGGGACTAAATTGTACACTTTACTTAAGAGTACTTCGAAGGACACGCGTTTCTCTCACTAAAGACCAATTCAAAGGCATTCGAATTGGTTATTTAACCCAAAACCTTGAAAGATCCTACAATAACTCTTCCTTGTAATGATGATTGATCATGAAAACCGAATTACTTACTGAGAGGCTTACAGATCTTTACATGGTCAAATTCGTTAAATATACTGATCACCTTGTAAAGGGTGTACTGTTACTTCGGTCTCTTTCAAAGGAACATGGATTGAACTACCAAAAAGGGGTTCTTCAGAAAGGGTCAAAAGCCAGAGGAATGTCTTACAGAACTCGAATGACTCGTACTTGTAAGGAAGATTACAAATAATCCCCAATATCATCACGTGTTAAAACCTCAACTACTTATATCTGTTGTATATCTTATTTGGTGGGATTTTTTTCTTATCAGGTATGACGGTGGTAAAAACGGAACATTGCTTTATGGAACTTTATGCACGAAATACATGTCATTCAGTTTTTAATCTTATAGACTTTATAGCAACCTATTACAGGACAAGTTCACTTGATCGAATGACTCACCACAATTTCCTTCTGAAAATAACTTAGCCGCGTTGAATACACGTTTACTTGGATATGCATTACTGTTTGGAGATATTTCTATGCTGCTCTCTGAACAATGACCTAATTGACATATGTCCTAGTCAAGAGATAATGGTGTTGAATGATTTCTCTATAAATAGCAGAGCATGCCCACATATCAGTTAATTTCATAAATTTATAAACTTACACATAATCTAAATACTTGTTGAGACATTGAAAATAACTTATTATCTTCGAGCAACTTATCCACAAGCACAAGCAGGGACAAACGCAGCCTAACCCTTTACTCGTTATTATTATTCGAGGATTTCTTATTCAATATAATTAAAAGTCGAAACTGCCCTCAACCTTTAAATTGACGAATTCGTTTGGTAGCAAATGCCAGCTAAGAATAACGTCGTGAAAGTACACACATATATAAACGGCACATACAATACACCCGAAATTTAAGAAATTCTACATCTCAATCAAAAAACACTGGAAATCTCTCTCTCCTTTCTCACTTTCTCCTCCTCCTCCTCCTTTTTTGCTTTCTCATTCGTGAAAACAAAAACAGTTTGGTTCGATTATTCAAATGTAAGAGGTTGTGAGAGCTTTCGATTATTTTAGGTATTAGGTTTAGACACACAGAGAGAGAGCGAGAGAGATGACGAGTTTCAGCCCTTCTCGAAGCCCTGGAAGTGCGAGATTACAGTTCGGTTGGGCGTCTCAGAGGCTGAGATCTTCGTCGTTGAAGAAACCGCCGGAGCCACTTCGACGGGCGGTTGCAGATTGTCTCTCTTCTTCCTCGTCTACTCACCATGGGAATCCTTCTACACTTGCTTCTGAGGCTTCAAGGACTCTTCGGGTTCGTTTAGTTTTTTGCTTGTTTGTTTATATGATGTTTTTTTTTTTTTTTTTGTTTTGTTTGTTACTGGTGAGTGGGGTTTATCTGATCTTGTAATTAGAGTTTGCTTGATGTTTTTTTGTGTTTGAAATATGGTTATTGCAGTGTGACTTTGTATCATTTGATTCTAATTTGGTGGTTTGGTTAGTTGTTTAGTCTGGGATATAATTCCAAAATTGAGATCTTTCTATTGTCTTATTGGCTTCTGGGTCCCTGGTTTTAATTTTTGAAATTTACACCCGAGAGTTCAATTTCTTTTGTTTCAATTGTGGACAAGTGTTTTTCTTTTTCTGTTTCATGGGTTTTGTCTTACACAAAGTATTAGATGTGGGATTCCTAATTTGGGTATTAATCCAATGATTTTGTCTCATATTGTGTTGTTATTTATAAGAGTAGTATGATTTCCGCTCTTGATTTGCCTGTGGATCTTCCATTCCCCTTGAAAAAGGAAAAATAAAGCTGTTTATACTGGCATTTACAGTATCACAGTTTTTGGCAATCGATGATCACGTGGAGATGATCTTATAGAATGATAAATTGTGTGTGTGCTTTTTTTTAAGAGCTTCTTTTCTAATTTCGGTGAGAGGAACGGGTGTCTATGATAACTTGTATACTTTTCTTTGGTGGAAATCATTTAGGACCAAGGTTTTAAATGTCGGTGTCACTGGGTCTAGCCAGCGACATGGAGGATATTTCCCTCAGATTAAAGAAAAAGTGGGGAAATTCCCCCCAAATACACTTATTTTGTATTAAATCTTAGTGTATATATAAATAATAACTAAATACACTAAAATACATCAGAATATGTTGAAAACAACACATAAAATATAGAGAACCTTTAACTTGGCAATTCATATGCATTGCATGTTGTAAATTGTAAAGGGTTAAAATTCAGTCAACAAAACATAGCATAAATAACATGACATAATATAAATGACCATAAAATAACAAAATGTCATAAGTTTATTATAGATGTTCCAAGACCCATAAGTCACAAATAGTCAAATACACTAATGTCAAATTATTCAAATCCCCAAGGAATGCCGTGGAGGTTTGGAGTCATTACCATCGTCCCTGTGCTGGCCACCATAATATGTACTCTCTACACAGTTACAATACTGTGCCCAACTCATAAGTTGATGATACCACTGCATATACTGATTGACATATCTGTGGTAATCGTTAAAATTAAAAAATACACGTTTTACCTTCAATGTGTCGAGTCGAGCGTTGAACCTTTAATCTTCTACTCTAAAGCATGCTGTTTTTATACAAAAATCTAGATGAAAGTAGAAAAAAAAACTTGTAAAGGTTTTTCGTGTGAAAGAGAAATGAGGAGGAAGGGATGTGGGGAAATGTCGATCGAAATGATCGACATTTCCCCCAGATCCCCTTTTTATTCATGATTTTCACACGTGTCTCTCGACATGTGCGGAGTTTTCTTTTTAAGTGCCGACATGTCGGCAACATCAGGGAAAATCGACATTGAGCGATTTTCCTTAATGTCTTATATTGCCATTGGCCAAAATGGCAACTTGTCGTTGACATTTAAAACCATCTTTAGGACTTCGTGTTTATCTATCTGCATGCTTTTAACTTCAATGGTTGCAGACATTTTATCATTTTCTTGGGTAAATAAGCACCAAACATCAGTTTGAGGGATTTTTGGTTGTAGCAAAGAAGGGCATATTACCCGATTTAACTCTTTCCAACTTCTGCATTGCAACTGTTGAATTGACTTGAAAATGCCTGTGCTTGCCTGCTCATTTATCTCTGTATCCGTGAAGTACATACCAATTATGGATTTTCCCTCAAAAAATTACCCTGGCATTCTCTATTATGGCCTCTCCTTCAAAACCTGTCTCTCAAAGCTTTCTTTTGAGTAAGAACACCGTCATGCTTTTCATGCTTGATGTTTCAGTCAGATCCGCCCCCTCCAAAACCGATACTTAACAGTGAGTATTGACTGAAGCAATTGAAAAACAGAGTCAATTTATAATTTATCACCCAATAACTTTACCAATAGGTATTGTATCGGACATCCTCCAGACCGATACAACTCGACCTTAAAATCTTGGTGGGAACTATGACTACTATTATTTCTAAGTGCCAAGTGCTAACCTCCTCATTTGAGTAGGGAAGCGATTCTTTCTTTCACCTTCCATTTGTCTGTGCATGAAGCTATGAAAATCACTGTGCATATTAAATCAAGCTAAGCTTTTGGTGCAGGACTATCTGGCAGCCTCTTCAACAACTGACCTGGCTTACACCGTGATTTTAGAACATACACTTGCGGAGAGAGAACGAAGGTACTTGTAGTGGATTTTTGTAGTGATGTGTATTTGGTGATTTTAAGTTTGCTAGATCTTGTTATGCCACCCCAATGACACCTCTATTTTCATTTGCTATATAACTATCTATTTGCGTCTCCTTTTACATGCTTTTTCTATAATGTCTACTAAAATGGCGTATTGAATTTCATATCTGATTTTGAGGATTGCTGAACATAATTTGGTGGGTGAGGTCTTAGTTCCTTTACTTTGCAGTATTTTCTAAGCCAATATAGTTCAGATATTCATAGGCCTTATTAAGGTGCAAAATAAATTGAGTTGAAGTGTGTTATAGCTGTACCTTACATGTTTTGCGTTCCACTTTTGGCACCAAATTGAAACTATCAGAGAACAGATGTTACAGATCATTTCTTTTCAGAGAAAATTTCAATTGTAGATCCTATCAAGACGTGGAATGGTTTTTTCAAAGGAATTTGAGGCAAAGCCTTGAAGCACGCTTCAAGGTGAGGCAATCCTGAGGCGCACGTTGTTCATGAGGCGTAAAAGAGCGTACGCCTCAAGACTAAAGGTGAAAGCCTCATTAATTAGGCTGGTAAATTATCTCCATTTTTGGAAAACCGATGACTACTCATTTTTTTGTAACGAATAATCAAGTTCTTAGCTGCAGCTTGACACTATATAACCTAGCTAAGTAATAAGTACTACTATTGATCGGTAAAATGGTCAATAATCGCCATTTAATCACGATTAGACCGATTGAGCCGATAATCGCTTGATTTAGCCGGTTTTAAGGTGGATAAGGTCTTCTAGGTCCGGGAGCGTTCCAACCGTTCACCTAAACCGGAAATTCGGTCGTACGGACGGCGCTATATCAAAACCAACAAGCAAAATGCGAGAATAGAAGTTAAAGACACGATTTACATGGTTCGGCAAATGTGCCTACATCCATGGGTTGCCCTTTGTGTGTTTATCCTTCTTATTAAAATACAGAGATTTACATGATGGTTTACGTGATGGAATGTTACAAGATATGAGAATGGGAGAGGAGAGAAGAACAAGGTGAATGATGGCTCTTGAAGAAAACTCTCCTCCCCCTTCTTTGTCTTCCATGGTGGAGAGAAAGCCTTCTCTGTGTGCTTCTCCCTTGAAGAAGGAAGTCTTCTCTTCTCCCCCCATTCCTTGTTGTCCTCCTTTCTTAGAAAGAATCCCTCCCGCTTATTCCTGTCTCCCTTGAAAGACTTGACAAGACCCCTCTTTCCTCTCTTACACCAAAAGAGTAGACCTTGATAAGAGCCCCCCAAAGTCCCTTGTCTCCTCCTCTTTTCTGAAAAAGAAGTCAGCTTTGGTGAGAGTCCCAAAGTCCTCTCTCTTGAAAGACTTGACAAGACATCCCTCTGTCCTGTTACATCACAACAAGAAAATGAGTAAACATGAGTCAATAAGTGTCAAACATGGGACCCACGCATGTGATGATGTGCTACCCATAAAGGGTTGCCACGTTTACATCACCAATGACGTAGTGCCACACGTATGCATACAAATCAGGGGTCATCAGTACTAGTTCTATTTTAATTATTAGTTTGTCTGTTGTCATGACAGGAATATTAACTGTTATGTAATTTATTTTGTATCTATATATAATTATCATTTATCTAAACTTCTCTAATGTTGTTTTGTATTGTTACATCTTTTGTGCATTAGCGGTCCCAAGCCCGGGTGAAGGAGGGCTGCATCAGGTTGGCAGCCGGTGTAAAACTTTGCTAAATCTCTTATGACATGAATCCTGAACCACCATTTCGGTCTTAATTTTTAGAATTGAGATGGAGAAACAGGATTCATGTTGTGGACCCCAACTAGTTGGGATGGGTCATTTTGTTGTTGTTGTATTTATCTATAATAGCATGCTTGTGAGGCTTATGCCCCACACTTGGGCAAACAAAAGCCTCGCCTCGTGCTTTCTTGTTTGGGCGCCTGACCAGTAACTTTGCTATACAAAAGGAGTATGGAACTGATTAGTGGAGGTCTAACATACCCAATATGGAATTTTCACCTGATAGTGGTCATCTGGATTGGTTTTGTACAGTTCCCCCGTCCATGCCAGATCGAAAATACTCTGCTGTGTTTTTACAAATAACAAATGACCAAGGAAAGAAGATTCTGTCTGCTAATGGAGGATGGTTACTGAGTTGAAAGTCTCCGTGTGAGGAGTTTGTGATGTGGTGAACAATGTAACCCAGTTCGTGCACCAACTAAACTGCCATATGAGAAGACTCTGTGTTCTATAAGCTCATTCTGTACTTAAACATACTTTGGAATCACAATTCCATTTTTAGCTTTCACCTAATGTACAATATGTATGTTATTTGATGAATAGCGATGTTATGTGGGAAGAGAGAATGTACAAAGGTGTACTGGGAAGAGAACTAGATAGGGCAAAGTAAAACAAAGAAAATAATGAGCAACAAATAAAAGCATACTATCCACTATTAAAACCTAATCAACAATCATGTCCTCAGAAGTTGCTACACCACGAAATAGAGTATCTACATGCACCCTGGCACTGGATAATTTTTTTTTGTTGATAATTAACGAGATTTTATAAGATATCAAATTGAGGGTACAAGCAAAAGCTGTCCGAGCTGGACAACGAGTAGAACTAGTATGTTACGAGACATAAAGCTACTAAACTAAAAAAGAGAGCAGAAATAAGAAAACGCAAAAACTGATGCTATCTCAAAGCTGCACCCCTTCGATTCCTCGTAGCATTTTCTCTGTAGGTATCCCAACAAAAAGGTTCTCCTGCCTAGCTCCCCCTTTCGTTAGCAGATTTGCCATTGTATTCCCTGAATGCTGTATGTGAGGAAGAATTGACCATACCCTCAGCCAAGAATTTCACTTTCCTTAGTTCTACCATCTGCCATCCAAGAGATGATGACAGCCGAATCTCCTTCAATCAATAGATTCTGTAACCCCGATCTCCTTGCCTTTGATAGACCTGTCAGTAAGGCCATGATTTCTGCCCTCGTAGAATCCCCTCCTCAATTGGCCCCGAATACGCATGAATAATCTGCCCATTCGCATCTCTAAAAACTCCGCCCACCCCCGAATGACCCGGGTTGCCCAATTTCGCTTTCCTAAAATGGTACGTATTGGTCGATACTAAAAAATGCCATTGATTCCACCCAATGTCTTAGATGATCCAGTCTGATACCAATACAGATTGGCCGATCCGTATCAGTAGTAGAGTTGATTGATACTGATACTTTAAAATTGAAATTTAAACCATTGTTGGAGGTATTGACTTGTTGAGCATTGAGATTCAGAAAAAAAAAGGGCTTTGATCTTAGGAGGGATAATAGCCTTTCAGATCTTGTGGAAGGAGAAAGATGGGAGGGGAAGGGCACTATCTCCGCGAAGGTCTGGAAGGACTGAGTGGAATCATACGATATTTATTGATATGTGATACTGACACTTGTACTGAAATAACTGCAATATAGGATAGTTGAAACTGGATCCAGGGTAACAAAGTGTGAAGTAGAGAAAAATAAGATTGAATACTATGCTTAAGCTCAGGAAGTAATGTTAAATTAACTCTTATTATTGTTTTCATGTTTCATGTTGCGAAAGAATATATATAATTGTTTCTATGATTCTGTACTTTTCCATGTTATTCTTTTGCACCTTTAGGCCTTATGTAGACTTTGCAACTACACAGTTGTTGTCCCTAAATCTGACTTTCATTTGCATCAGCCCTGCAGTTGTTGCAAGGTGCGTGGCACTTTTGAAGCGATATCTTTTACGGTAGGTTCTTCCAGCAATTTGGTAATGATTTTATTATGATAATGTATTTGGAAAATAGAGAACATCCAATTTACAAGATAATCTCCAGAAATTTATGTATAAGCTGTATTTGTTTCAGATGGTGCTCATGCTTGTTGATTTCCCTTCTTATTAATGCACTGTAGCATAATCATTTTCTTGAAAAAAAGTAAACAGAAAATAAGTGTCCCAAAGCAGAAAAGAAAATACTGGACGATTTCCAACTATCGAGCTTCTTTTGGTTGGTAAGTCAGTAACCAATGTTAAGACTCTCCTTCATGAAACTTCTTTGATCATATAGTTAGTTCTACAATGTATTAAGCATGATTGAGCACCCATCCTGGACAGGGCCAAATGGCTGAAGGTTCATGATTGACACATTCCCTGGTTGAACAATATAGATTGATTATGGATTGAGTTTTGATTTATAGTTTACTCATAGGACCATTCTGCCAGCACCAGATAATGAGGGTTTTGATTCAAATTTTATATGGTTTTATTATATTTAGATGTGGTTAAACTAGATGTTATAAGGTGCTAAGACACAGTGATTAAAAAGCAATAAAAAATTGAAACAAAAGCTTGAAGTAACAATAAGATATACAATGACTTATCTTATAGACAGGCATGAGTGACATGGGATGTGTCAAGGTTTCTTCTTCTCCTTTGTTTTTTATCCATATTATATTTGGTAGTATGCCACCAAAATCTGAATGCATATGATCTATATGGAGCTGTATAGCCTTGACTATTCTAAATAGGTAGACAAGACTAATAACAGGAGCATGGTGTTAAATATCGGACAATCCAGATCCAAATCATCTGAGCGAACTCAGGATCACCAGCAAAGAAGCTACGATCCTGATACAAAACATGGAATACTAAGAAAGCTTCGATTTGTCCTAGATTGTCCGATACAGTTCACTTGGATCTCCCTTGATTTATTCTAATCATCCTTTGTGCTTTTTTCTTTTTTTTCTTTTTGGTTTGGGGTCAGCCATGGATCAATCTTGATCCAATCCCAATTTTTAAAACTATGGGACAAAAAGAAGCCTTGCTCCCTGCATTGCTTTATACATTACACAGAACAGAAGCTGGTACCTACCATTTGATAACCCACTTCTGAGATGTCCGGGGTCATAGGTCAACCTGAATAGATGATTTGAACTATTTGATCTATCATATTCTTTTGTATGGTCAGGAAAAACAATGAATAGTAGTACAAAAGAAGTTAACATGCATCACTAATATAGGAGTTGTACTTTACTTATCAAAAAAAAAAAAAAAACCTAATATAGGAGTTGTGAATGATAGAAACTTGTAGCAAATGAAAGATGCATTCATGTCCTGGTGGTCATAAAATATTCTCTTTGCACATGCTGGCCACATGGCAAACATTCCACTGATTGTTTCTTACCCTTGGACATTTAACGGTCAGATGTGAATTCATTTCTCTTGTAATCCTTCACCTAGAAATGGCCCCCCTGAAAGGCTGTGGATCTCTGCCATTCTGGATTTACGCTTCATGTAGATGATGATGGTCCTTCCCATTCGGAAGTGTTCAGTAAAGAGATTAACCACCATTTGTAATAGTGTCCTGGCATTTCACGAGTACACGTCGTTTTTTTTCTTGTTGCAGATATGTACCCAGCAAGCAGACGTTACTGCAGATCGATCTGTTTTGTGTGAATTCAATTGCTGAGTGTGATTCTAACCCAAACCGAAGAGTATCACCATGGTCAAAAACATTAAGTCAACATTCTGGAGCATCAACAGCTATAAATGTTTTTCCTCCCTCTTTGCCGGCATCTGGTTTTTCGCCTGAAGCACTTGTGAAATCATTAAATTACATTCGATCTTTAGTGGCTCGACATATCCCAACACAGTCATTCCAGTCAGCAGCCTTTGCTGGGGCTTCCACTGCATCAAAACATTCACTTCCTACATTATCATCTTTCTTGAGTAAATCTTTCAATTCCCAGTTAAGCCCAGTGACCACCAATGGCAGGGAATCTCCTGAAAGGAAAGAGGATTCCAACTTATCTGTTCCAAACTTATCTGTTGTCAAAAGAGATAGGAGGGAAGATTTCGACTACATCCCTGCCGATGTTCTTAAATGGCGATGGCCTGGAGAACAACAGTCGCCATTTGCCACCACTGAAAGGTAATTAAGAAAACATGCTCCCTTTGATTTTATAACGGCTCTTGATTGGCTGCTAATAGTTATGTTTATGGGTCCTTGTATTGTTTAAAAAATCTTGACTTGCTTCATAATCTAGTGATGGTGTTACAAGCCTCCAAGATGTCGGTATGCATAGTTTTGTAGAAGTAGGTGCTGCGGCTCTTCTTGTTGGGGACATGGAAGCTAAAATGAAAGGCCGACCTTGGAAACAGTCGGGTGCTGGAGATTTTCCTGATTCTGATCAATTGTTGCAGCCATCAACAGTCACGACTGCCTCAAATATTGCCTCAGCTCATTCTCACTTGAGAGCCATAACTGCGTCTAAACGCACGAAATCTGCCCTCCATCAAATTTGGTATGTTCTTCCTCTATGTAATTGGGTCAATGTTATTATAATACTTCCCCATTGTTCGTATTTTGCTATTAATATACCTTTCTGCATTTGCTGAACATCCATTAAGCATCTCCAACATAAGGCTTTTATTTTTTAATTATATCAACTTATCAAGGATAGAGTTTAATTGTATTCTGATGTTTACATGGCTACTTTTGCAGCTTTGTCACATCATCTACTACCTGTTTACTGTGGGTTATATGTTTTTTATAGATTTTGCGATAAGGACCATCCATTTTTTGAAATTATATTGATGTTTGCCATACATGTAAGAATTTATTCAGCATACCGACTAATTTTTGTAATCCTATTCCTACTACCTGTTTACTGTGGATTATATGTTCTTTATAGATTTTGCAACAAGGACCGTCCATTTTTTTAAAATTATATTTATGTTTGCCATACATGAAAGGTTGTCAAATTGTAAATCGAATCTAAAATCGTTAGGGACCACTTAGAATCGAATCTTAATTTTGAATCACAAATCATAAGATTCATAGTAATTTTAGTAAAAATACTAGGTTTTGGGATTTCTCTTAGAAACACGTTTTTTCGTTGTTAAAATAAGTAAACTATATTTCTTTATATATCTTTAATTGTTTTAGACTATTATATTCCATATAGAGAAGGATTAAGCAAAACAAGTGAAGTTTTTTAGTTAAGAAAAAGAAACTGACATTTTTTTTAGTGTTGCATAGTTGAATCGTTTGACTCGTATGCATAGTACAATTAAATCGTAAATTTTAAGATTCAATATATAAATCGTAAGATTCAAATATAAACTGATTTGAATTGATCTAGGGTCAAATCAAATCGAATCATAAGATTCATACAATGAATCGTAAGATTTTAACAACAGAGCATACATGTAAGAATTTATTAAGCATTCTGACTATAATTTCAGTAATCGTATTCCTATAGATATTTGAAGTTGTTGCTCTGAGAGAAAATACTAGCACCTAAAAAATTCAGCCTGGATGATGTACACAAGTGAGATAGGATAAAATTTATATAGAATATGTTCTTGGTTGCGGGGTCTCCTCTCTCTCTCTCTCTCTGTTGCACCTGGGGACACCTCAATTCTTGCAAAAACAGAAGAAAAAAAATGCTTATGGAGAGAATAAAAGCGGATCTTGTTGGCTTTAAAAAGATGAAAAAGAAAAAAGAAACAATTTGCAGTTTTGTGTTTAAACCAATTGTTTTTCTAGTGGTAGGAAAAATGTTGCTCAGAAATGAAACTAGTTGTACGGAAACTGTGCTACCAGCCATACTGTAGAGGAAAAAGTATTGTTGATTGATATATATATATATAATCAGCTATACTATGTTTTCACATGAAGTTTGCTGGGATCCGTATGTTTGATGCTTTATATCAGTGCATAACTTTGTATCCCATGTTCTATTTGACGTTAAATGTCATGAAGAGCAGTTTAAATGTTGGAATTATTTGACTATTGATTAAAACTCTCTCTCTCTCTCTCAGGGTGGATTCACCAGTGAGCACATTCCGTCCACGTGCTCGGCCACTTTTCCAGTATCGCCACTACAGGTACCGCATGAATTCTGTCCAACTGTGATCCCAGAGTTGTTCTTTGTTTGTGTACTTCACAATGTGCTCGAATATGTAGGTCCTTTATTTGTACTTTATTGTTATCCAAATATTTAGGTCCTTTATTATATCCATAATTGCACATTAGCCACTTAAGATTTATATGTTTATTTTTATTTGTTGTGATTAATCACGTGATTGTGTACCTCTAATTTATTTATTTGTAAATGGAGTGCTATCAAGACTCGAGAGATTTATGTGTTTCTTTTCTTTTATTTTTTTTTCCTCGTGTATAGATGTCTTCCTATGGTTTTCTGATTTTACCATCATAAATCCTATCATTACTATTTTATCTTGTTCCTTCTTTAAAACCACATCAAGAATGTGACATGTAAGCTTGTTTTGTTTTATGTCTTTGATTTAATCCGACCACTAGTATTTGACTTCAATTTGTGTCTTCATGTATTTTTACCCATCTGCTTGCATGCTTATATTTGATTTGATAAATTGTCGTTTCGTACATTAGTTGGCCAGCAATAATTTCTGGTTTGCTTCTGGCCACTTAGTAATAGATTTGCCATCTTGATGTGCAAGTGAGTTTGGCTGGTTCTACTCCCCATTCATGTATCTGGTATCTGATTCAATAGACAATGTCGACTCGAATGCAAGTTAGTTTTTTGTATTCATGACGAAGGAATTAATGTTCCTCATGAATATGAACTAATGAGGAGAATATTTTATGCTTCAAGCTGTATAGTTAAGTTCTAACTAAGGTTTCAATGTGTATCAGTGAACAACAACCTTTACGATTGAATCCTGCTGAAGTATGCGAGGTTATAGCTGCATTTTGCTCAGAGACATCCTTAACGAGTGCAAATCATATGACGATCTCATCTAGATTAAGCAATAACATTGGAGCACCGTCAATGGATGATGTTGCAGGAAGCGTCCTTATAAAACTTGTTATTGACATGTATGTTCTCTAGATACATTTGCTTATTCCTTTGATTGATTTGTACAGTTTTACCTCTTCTTGAATTTCACAGTTCTTTTCCAATTGCATATACTTAATTAATGTAGCATCTTTTCATACTTAACCTGGTTCTATACAAGCAAACTTCAGTGAAGATCCTAGGTAATGACATGCTGTGGTCTGAAAATAGTTAAAATCTCTGAACTGATATTTGGTTATTACTTTGATCGTAGGATAATGTTAATTATATATTCTAGTGTATTCACCTTGATTTTCTCATGAATTACAGAAAGGTTATCTGTGCCCCAGCTTTGGGGCATAGAATCTATATATGCCGGTGTACAAACTTTGTTGGTGGGATGTGTTTGAGGTCTTTGGAGTTTAGACATTTCTCTTCTGTTTCTTCAAGAGTCAAGCTTGACAGTTGACATCACTTCATATTACTACCAATGTGTACGGTGGTTGATTTATAGAATTCACCCAGCACTGTCTAGTGATAAAGAAAGGCTACTATTGTCCACTGAAAAAAAATCTGCTGTTCTAGTGGCCCAACGGGATGAATTAGGAAATAGATGGAAATTTCTAGAATGACTTGCAAAATACTGGTCATGTCATAGTCTCTCGTACATTGGATGTTATAAGTGAGAGAGGACGAGTTTTCATCTTATTGGGCTGAAAAACACTGCTTTTCATAAGATGTTTGCAATAATTCCTTTGACATAGAGATTTTGAAAATCAAATGAGTTTTGACCTTTCAATCCTCTATTGAATAAACTCTTTTCATTATTCTCTTTTTTTTTTTTTGGCTTTGCACATTGTCTCAATAAGATTGAAGATGAACGAATGAAAAATCAAAATTTTATTTTGTAGGTATGTGTTGGATTCTCGGATTGCTGCTCCTCTCACTCTTTCTATGCTAGAGGTGCTGCACCAATTGCATTTTGTTCTTTTATGTTGATAAATGTGATCAAACTTTTTAATATCTTATGTGTCCATCTTTTAGGACATGCTTAATTCTCCAAGATTTACTTCTAGGATTCGAGCATTCGATTTAATTCTGAATCTTGGAATTCATGCTCATTTACTGGAGCCTATGTCACTTGATGATACGCCAACGATTGAAGAATGTTCTCAAGAACCGTATTTTAACAACGAAGAGCTTGGGACACAAGAAAAGAAAATCACGGGCTTCTGCAAGCAAAATGGCATCTCCGCAGCTATCAATAAATTTGAATGTTGGATTTTGAGCATTCTATATGAGATTCTTCTTCTTCTTGTTCAGGTACACGTTGAATTATCATCTCATTATTTGCCTTGATATACATGGAAAGAAATTTTGTAGGAAGAACTGTTTTGGTTTTTGTCTTTTCAATGCCCTGGAAATTAGCTAGGTAGTTTTGAGATTTTACCAAGCTTCAACCCAAACTTTTATTTTGGTAATCCCAATCAAAATTGTTAAAGCTATATAGATTTTGTGTGAAACAAGTCAAAACCTTGAAACTATTTTCTAGGGAAGAATGGAAAATGAAAGTGGAGGGAGGGAGGGATCTTGTGGCTCTCATTACTAACTGAAATTACAGGCAAAGCTTATGTACACAAAAGGTATACAACAAAGCTAGCAAACAAAAACAGCTAGCCATTGCTAAGCTGTACAAAAATGATCTTATGGCTCTCTATACTGACTGAAATTAAAGAAGGGTCAAAGCTTATGTACACAAAGGGTATAGGACAAAGCTAGCAAAGAAAAACAGCTAGCCATTGCTAAGCTGTATAAAAATGTACAAGAGGACAGGAATGGAATGCCAATTGCCAAAGAATGACCTGGGTCGAGGGCTATATTGATTATTGAGTGGCCTAGTGGAGGGAGTGAGGGAGGCCTTGTGGCTTTCCTTACTAACTGAAAGGGAGGGAGGGAGGCCTTGGGTCTCTCTTCACTGACTGAAAATACAGAAGGTGCAAATCTTATGTACACAAAAGATATACAACAAAGCTAGGAAAGAAAAAAACTGCTAGCCATTGCTAAGCTGTACAAAACTCTGGAAAGAGGGGTAAGGAATTGAAAAAAATACCAATTGCAAAGAATGACCTTGAGTTAGAGCCACTAGTGTCCACAAAGAATACACATGATCAAGACCATAAGTACCAGAGCAGTAACTTGAGCTCAATTCTTAATTCCTATTCTCAGATATTCTTTTGTTCTTTTCCTTCTTGATAACCCAACAAACATCAAAAGGGAACATCTTTCAAAGAACTGGATTCTTCTATATTTGAGAATACATCTTCCAACTTTGAAGCTAAAAGTCTGAATTTAGTTCATGAGCCATGCTCTAACTGACTCCAAACGTAGTCAAAGAAATGCTACCATATATCTGAGGTGAACTGGCTATGGAAGAGATGGTGAACAATTTCTTCTTCATTCTTGCAAGGCAATACCTATTAGGAATTTCCCATCATCTACAGATGAGGAGATCCACTGTTGGTATGTTGTCAAGAGAGGCTCACCAGAGAAAGTAAGCCACCATTACCATATAAGGAACTAAATTCTTCAAAAGTAAAGAATTAGAATATTTTAGTCATCCTGGCTTTTACCAATAAATGAAGGAAAAATTTTGGTACCCTATTGAAAATTTTTAATGGGAAATTCTGTAAAATATCTGAGTATTTATAGCGAAGTACAGATCCTCACATCAAAATTTGACATCAGTAGATCCCTTGGATGATGTATAGAAAACTCATTTTTCAGTTTCTAAATGCATTAAAAAATTTCCTTTCCAGAATTGATAGTTTTCATGTTTTTCCAATTCCAATAACTGATGCTTGAATTTGGTGGTTATGTGTTTTGTTTGTGGAAATAGAGGAGATGGATTTGTTTCTTTGAGAGTGTATGTATTCTGACAGCATATTCGTAAAGGTTAAGGACCACGAGCAATTAACGTTCTGATCTGTTTCTCACTTAGAATGTAATGACAAGAAAAACATGAAGGATCAACTTTTCTGCAGTTCTATCCTTTTTTTTTTCCTTTCAAAAATTTTAATTCTACAATCTACATATTCATAGTCAGATGCTAGAGTACTTTATATAGAGAAGTTGATGGACAATAATATTGATTGTAGGCTTCAGTTATTTTCTTAAGCATGAGAGGAAACCATCTAATTTTATGTTTTAATTCTGTACTGAAAATCCAATGTTTTGGTAGTTAGAAGGCATGTCTTTGTTTTATCTTTTCTTTTTTATTTATCAAACCTCTAGTAGTTAATTGAACTTAATTCCATCTTTTCCTTCATGAGGTTCTCAGGCTTTACCATCTTACATCCTTTAATTTTTTCTTTTTCCAGATAGAAGAAAAGGAAGAATCTGTTTGGGCATCTGCTCTAAGTTGTTTGCTTTATTTTGTTTGTGATAGAGGCAAAATTTGGAGGAACAGATTGGATGGCCTCGACATAAGGGTGGGTGGTTTTGTTTACCTGCATGGTACTTGCTTTATTGTTGCTCCATGGAACTATAGTTGTGTACATTCTTCAATGCATAGTACTGTTTGAGGTTTCTGCTAAGAATTTTGGTTTAGACAAGCTCAATATCAGATACATATTTTTTGTTGAGGGATATTGCGACCAATTCAGTTACCTCTCTTAGAAAAGAAATTAACATGTTGACATGAGTTATACCAATTTTAAACTGCATTCTGAGAACATAGATTGGCATCGATGAGGTTCACTACAAGCTGGGTGCCTAGATACCTGGGAAGTTGACTCGTCGTTTGGCCTTCTTGTATTGACTTAGCAGAGATGACAAATCAATTAACATTGTCTGCACGCATGTAACATGTAATTTAGTTGTTAGCATATTACGTCAAACTATCTAAGATGTCATTTACTATTTTGTATAATTTTAATTAGGTTCTGATCATTATCTATAATATTATGACTGCATTTGGCGTTGCCTAAGTAAGTGCTTTTTTACTGCTTTGCCAATTGATTAGTTGCAATTCAATAAAACTTCATTGAAAAAGTAGTAAGAAGCATATATTTAAACAAGGCCAAACGTGGCATAAATGTCTTAAGGGATTTTAACTGTTAACTGGGCAAAACCCTTTTTATCTGGGCTTGGGACTGGTAATACGCAAAAGATATAGCAATGCAAAACAACATTGGTAGAGTTGATTGATTGATTATATTGTGTTTTTGTCTTCTTTTGAAAAAAAATAGTAGGTATTTCATAGATAGTCATGTGTTTCTGCCAAATTATCAGATATCCCTTTGCTTTATGTGTTGCTTACCAGTTTTCCTGTACAGGGAATCCTCTTTGTTGGGAATGCACTAATCTTTTTTTGCTTGTTAAGTAGTTATTTGTTGCTACAATGTCAGTTTTTTTTGTCAGATCTTCGTGTTGTCCTTTACTGCATTCGCATTCCTTATGTGAACATATATGTACTTCTTGGGTTTGATCCTTCTACGATTTTTTTCCCATCATGTGCAGGTAATTAAGGTGTTATTGGAGATTAGCAAGGAGCATTCTTGGGCAGAAGTAGTTCATTGCAAGCTTATTTGCATGTTGACAAATATGTTCTATCATGCTCCTGATGAACCTGAAAAATATTTTTTAAGTACTCCTGTATTTCTTGTTGACCAGGTGGATCTGCTTGGCGGAATTGAGTTTCTTTGCCTTGAGGTATGTACTGCCTGTTATAGATATATGCAGAATGTTGTGAAACCTTCTACCGCAAATAAATTAGTGAGGAGTGAGATTATTTCCTCAAGTCAATAATCAATTTGATTTTTATTGAAATTCTTTAACTATGTAGAAAGAGTTAATGCTGAAAACTGCATTGATATGTATTCCATTCTTTAATATAAAAACCTTAACGTGTTTTGTTGTGGTACACAGTTTGTAACTTCGTGTCGTCATCATGAGGAGCTAATTGTAGCTCAGAAGGCTATGTGTCTATGAACTCCTTATTCACATGATGTTACATGTCTTCTTGCTTTCCATAGTGAACTCTGTCACCAAAGACGAAGCTCTTACAATTACTTTGTGCATTTGATATACCTTTCTCTAACCTTACCACTAAGCAAAGGTGCAAGCTCTTAGAAACCTTGGCTGTAGGGTAAGGCTGTTTCTGGCCAAATATAATGCAATTGCCAAAAACTATTTTGCTTGCCAATAGTTTTGGAAGATGTTAGATTACATACTCTGCTTACAATTTTCCTTACCAAGATT
>JAUPMG010000013.1:12486808-12507946 GCA_031762675.1 Pachysandra terminalis | reverse complement strand
GCCATCTTACAAACTCACTCACACATTTGAATCTTGGTCTGACATGAATTTTACTTGTGGGAGCTAGTTTGTGAAACCTAGTTGGTCCATGTTTCTCCTCACCTTACCCCTCTTCACATGCCAAGTTTGATCCTTCAACATATCTGCTACATGGCCAAAAAAAAAATCAGCCTCCTTGTCATAACATAGTTCATGCTTAGAAACATTAAGAAATATCGAATGCCGTTGTTGTGCACAATCAAAGTTTAATATAAGGAAGAAATTTGTGGATGGATGAGACCACATGTCCTGACCAGGGGGTCCTCTATCAGATGGCTAGTCTAGATAAGCCTCATCATCCCTCCACTCGAAGGCTGCTATTGCATGTGACTGAGAACACAGAACATGTGTATAGACACAAAATATGTGTATATGTATTTAAGACTGTCTCGTGTGACACAGTGTGAGACAGATCTCACTTGTGACATCCTAGTTGACAAACCTCTTCTTTATACATGCCTTTTCACGTGACTCACTTCACATACTAAATTTCACCCCCAAACATAACACTTGGGGAAAAAAATTCCCCTTGGTCCCACATTTTTCTTGTTGAAAACTCTAGAATTAGAAAAAAGAAAAAATAGGCGGCTGCTTTTGCACATGAAAATCTGATACACAGGTTCTAATGGGGCTTAGGTGAAAGTGTTGTACACATGGTCTATTTGGAGGGTCCTCTGTTATGTGGACGGTTGGATTTGGTCATATAATCCATTCATTCCTCCACTTGGCCGAAACGCATATCTCATCAGGTAACTAAACCTGGTGACACATACCAGGAATCCTTTTGATAGATAGGTAGCCAAGTCGTCTATGCTCCAGACTTAGATACCCAGTGAGACATGGATCTCACATAGGGCAGCTTATTTTTGGAATTCCACTTGTCAATGCAAATTTCCAGTCGATTCCACCTTATGTACCAAGTTTCATCATATGTTACATGGACTTGGTTGTGGGTGGGGTCCAGTTTGTCTAGTCTCCATATCTTAGGATACAGGTATTCAGCCCATATACTATGTAGTTCAAACTTAGGCTAAGTAGCACCATAATAACGGTTTTTACATATTTAAAACTTGATAGTTAAGTTGGGTATTGCCATAATATGGTATAAGTCGATATGTGGGAACAATTTTCATCCATTTTGAACTTATTGAAGTAGGTGCCATGTCTGAGTTGTACCAATACCCATACTGGTGTTTTGTCGTGTTAACATGTGTACTTTGGTTAAACAAAAGGATCCATGTAATGTAGGTTTCAGTCCTAAAATCATATGCCACATGACAAAAGGGACTTTGAAATCTAATGTCTTTCTTGTGCAGAACTTAAAAAAATTTGGTGGCTGCTGTTACACATGACAATCTTTTACACATGTATTAATAGGGCTTATGTGGGTTGGAATATTTGACCATGTGGCCTATCCAAAGGGTATCCTATCAGTTGGATGTTCTAGATAGGACACATCATTGCTACATGTGGCAAAAAAAGTCATGCCCTTACCAAGCAACTAAACCTGGTGAGGAAGACCAGGATACCTTTCAACTCGCATCCACAAATTTGTATTTCTTTTTACATCCTTTTTCTTATAATGTTGTTATTCATCGAAAAAAATCATAAAAGTTGCAGATTTGTTGGAATGAGAGGTGCAACACGAAGTGGTCCATGTTCCATTTTTTTTCCCTTTAACATCTTGTGGACAGAAAATGTCTGGTCTTAAAGCATAACATGTTACTGCTGAAGGCACTTCCATTAGAGTACGGGATTGATACTTCAGAACACAAGTCTCTGCAAGTTTACTACTGTTGCTTTGGATTTTATATGGATGTTTGAAGCCCAAAAGTACTTGTTCAACTATGCATTGCAAACTGTAACCAAAATATGAATAAAAAATTAATAACTAATACTCATTTGATCCTGCATATGAGTCTTGAATCTCTTTTGGTCCATAGCACTAATAATATTCATTTTGTCTTAAGGTTTTGATTTCCAAAAGTTGTAGTCCTTTTGTCTGTCTGATGTAGTCATCTGACTCTTGGCTTTCCTTGGTTCTCTGTCCAGCATCGCTGTTTGTTTTATCCAACCATTGACAATTATAAACCTTGAAGTTACTTTCTAATCTCCTTGCGCTCAACCATGTTTTGAGTGTGTTCCATTCATATGGGTATGAATGTGAAAATCTTGCATTTGTATGTGTTGGATTTAGAAAAATCAGAAGATAGGATTCATGGATGACACTGTATAATAGTAGTTTTTATACAGCGATAAGCCATACACATGATGTTTCTGTGAATAATGAATTTGTTTCAAATACCACTAGACAAAGGAATGAATAGACTGGAATAATTTTATATCATCTTCTAGATTTTTTTTTTTTTATAGGAAAATGAAATGATTAATTTGTTATGTTAATTAGTCTTGTGCAAACAAAGAAAGAAAATGTAGGGGTGTCACCCCAGAATCCATTTATGTCAGTATCCAACACGTGTCTATAATGGGTACTACATTCATTTAGAAGAGTCGGAGAAACAGTGCCTAGATTATAGAAAAAGAAGTTTTGATTTTGCAGAAAATTTCATTCATTCATAAATCCTAACATCTTGGAAAAATTTCATTTGTTGAAACTCAGATTGTTTCTCTTTGAGAGTCAAATCCCATATGCGCTTTTTGTTTATGCAAAAATTATTATAGTGGCCCGCTAAGTTATCTCCAGTAAACAAAACGAGTTCACTCTAGGAAATGGGATGGGAGGAGCCCATTCTCCTTGATTTTTGTCATGCAAGTGTTTCAAACCAACATTCATTCTCTAAATTCAACCTTTGGAAACCTCCCGGGATTATAGCTGACTAGCTGTATGAACTTATTCATCCATTTTCTGTCATTATTTGGATCATCAGAAGGAAATATGGTGGTGAATCCTTAAAATAGCAAGATCTATGGTTGCGACCATCCTATGAGATTGAGTGCCATATTGTGGGTTTCAGCAGGCTTGCCATGTCTATAGCACTGCTAGGGATATTCGCTGCTTCCTGTCCTCTTACCTTGTTTTAAGTTTTAGCCAGTTTTGTGTTGTTCATATATGCAAATATTTTGTTGAAATTCCACTAATTTCTATTTTCTTCATATTGCTGCTCTCTAAAATGCATCTCTTCTTTGTAGATCCTGGAGAAAATCACAGGGAAATTTGATGCTACTTTAGGCTCATTTACTCGTTTAGACAAAGAGTTCTCACATATGATACGAATAACGAAGTCTTACAAGTATTTGGACAGTATTGAGGATGGAGTCCTAGGAACTGGTACTGGGATGGAGGCAAAACTGTCTTGGGCTACTTTACATTCTCTACTTCATTCAGGAAGATCTGCTTATCGTCAGAATGGGTATATCTGGTTGGTTGAGTTGCTTCTTTCAGAAGTTAGTGAACAAAGGGGTACTAGTATATGGTCAAATATCAGAAATTTGCAGCGACAAATTGGACTAACTGGTGGTCAGGATACTTCAGATCCTTCGGAAGTC
The DNA here is from genome assembly GCA_031762675.1 of Pachysandra terminalis. NCBI lineage: Eukaryota > Viridiplantae > Streptophyta > Magnoliopsida > Buxales > Buxaceae > Pachysandra > Pachysandra terminalis. Next base: position 12,504,400 of record JAUPMG010000013.1, on the reverse strand, counting down.
CCTCTACCCATTTCGATCACGTGTGGGCTTTTAAAGTCAAAACACAATTTCATCAGATGGGGCTTCCTTTTTGTTCTCGAGAAGCTTCTTATGCGGTGCAAATTGTTGTTAGACGAAAATGAACTGCAGCATTCAAGCACTGGTGAAGTTGGACATGAACATGGGGATAGCCGTCTGGAGAAAGCAAATGCATTGATAGATGTGATGAGTAGTGCCTTGTCCTTGGTGGCCCAAATAAACGAAACAGATCGGATCAATATTTTGAAGGTAATTTTGTTGTGGAACCTATTACCATTTAATTGAAGCATAAGGATGGCCTCTTCTGAGAACATAGGGTTACATATGGTGCATAAGCTGATAAGTTGGACCCATTAGGAGATCTATCTGCACTAAAAATATGCTGGTCAGCTGATCCAATATCACGCACTGTTTTGAACTTCCAGAAAAGAAAAGTGATGAACCATCCATACAAGAGTCAATAATTACAATTATGATTTTGGATCATTTGGCCAGTTGGATTTGGACCCGGGATCTGCTTTCTTGAATCCTTGAAATGGTTCAAATCTTCTTGTTTTGTGTTACAAATCATACGTGAAAAACCTAAGCCTCTGATACAGTATATGTTATATTCTGTGACGATCCCCTCATTCTTGAGGAAAATACTTATTTCTTGGTGCATGTGCTTTTGATGGAGGGGATGGAACCAATACAAGATTATGGATTTTAAGATTTTCTTTAAAATATTTTCTACTTGAACAAAAGATGGATTAGACTACTTTCCAACTTATCACCTATCAGTTGTTGACTCCCCGAAAGGGGCATCTTTCACTGTGTCAAGAATTAACTATGATTTTTAAGGACAATCATCTCGCCTAACCATTCTCTTCTCTAGCTTTCCAGAGTTTTTATGAGCCATTCATGAATGATGTATACAGGTTCCATTCACTTTTGATATCTTTTTGTCTCCTTAATTGTTGTCATTCTTTTTTATCAACAACCTGTTAACTATCCAATAGTGTTTTCCTCATATGATGGATCTGAGGTACAGATAGGATTGACTGCTTGAAGAATTTAATATTATAATAGATGCATTTGTTGTCATTCAATGGATCTCTTATGTGTCGGTCCTGACCCAGTGCACAGGTGCTATAATTATGGATTTGCAATTGATAAACTATAAGACAGATTTATTACATTTCAACTAATCCTTTATATGCGGTCTGCATGACTTACGGAGTTATCTTCAAGCACTTTTGAATTATCTTTCTTCGAACTTGCTCCATCCTTCCTCTTTATAACTTGATTCTGCTTCTGGACAGATGTGTGACATTCTATTTTATCAGCTATGTCTTAGAGTTCTCCCTGCAACTGCAATGCCTATTGGAGATCTCATGAACCTCGGTAAAGTCTTTGGTTGCACAGATGTGAATGGACAAATCAATGCAGATCCAAATTTTTCTCAACAAGATATAAGCCATCGTGGGGATGAATTCCTTGAAGAAATTGATAGCAGAGCCAGTTGCAATGATATATCTCCTTTAATTTGTGATACAGCATCAATGGCTGCATTGCTGCTTCGAGGATGGGCTATTGTTCCAATGCAACTGGTAGCACGTGTTCCTGCTGCTTTGTTGTACTGGCCATTGATTCAGCTTGCTGGTGCAGCAACGGATGATATTGCACTGGGTGTGGCAGTTGGTAGCAAAGGAAGGGGTAATCTACCTGGTGCAGCATCTGACATTCGAGCAGCCCTTCTTTTACTTCTTATTGGTAAGTGCACAGCAGATCCAGATGCTTTTCAAGACGTTGGAGGAGAGGAGTTTTTTAGGTAAATATAAATTCCTCTGCTTTCCATGAGTAAGTATTTTCTTTATCTTAGTACCTATCCAATATTTAGGCCCTTTTGTTTTTTGTCAGGGGATTGTTAGATGATACAGATTCGAGAGTGGCATATTACTCTTCAGCTTTTCTTTTGAAGGCAAGAATGCTCTCTTCTTCTTTGTAGCAATGACTGAAAGTGTTTTTTTCTTCAAATGTTTTGTTATTGGTATTACCGTATTATTATTATATTTTTTTTTGTCTTTTGCAAATTTTAATTAATTAAACTTTGGGTTCTGACAGAGAATGATGACAGAAGATCCCGAGAAGTACCAACGTATACTTCAGAGTCTCGTTTTTCGAGCACAGCAGGTGCAACTTGGTTCACTGAATATGCTTGTAGTCACAGATTTGCATATAAACTATGAAACAGACACAAAAATAAAAAAAATTAATTTTACTTGTTTCTGTTAAATCGTAGAATATTTCATATTATATCAGCAGATATATATAAATCCATATATTTTTATAAATATCTGTAAGAAAAATGAGCTACTACTTGTATATCAATTAGTGTTATTAATATAGATATCGTGTCCCATTCTAGGCAGTGTCAGTCTGTATGACACTCCTTTTCGGAGTTGGGATTTGATAGATTTGTAGTAAAAACACCGTTTTGGATACCTATATGCTACACAGGGCGTACAGAAAGGGGGGTGTGGGTAAGGTATGTTGCTCCAGGCAGCAGGATGATTCCATTAGTCAGATTTCATTCAATTAATAACCAATATGGTGTGTACTTTTCTGTGGATTATTTTGCATATCCTGTTGAACTCTGAAGAGTGATAAACCAAATGATAGTAGCATTTGATCTGTTTGATTTTTTTTTTTTTTTTTTTAATCACAAGATATCAAGAAGAATATCAAGACTATTGGCTCCTTTAAACAACACGAATAGGGAATATAGCAACCCTTTTTTGTTTAAATGTCCCAGGTTTTATCATAATTTATCTTTTTTATCTAGTGTTTGGCAGATAGTTACTTGTAGTATCTTTCATTGTTCTGGTATTTAGATGAAATCACATGTGACTAACATCTTGGGATTCTGTTAACCAGAGCAACAATGAAAAGCTGTTGGAGAATCCGTACCTCCAGATGCGTGGCATACTTCAGCTATCAAATGATCCTGGAACTGGATTATAAATCTGACTGATTGACTGGTTGTATCAGTGTTTGTTTTCCTGGACTTGGAGAGAGACGGCGATTGGACTGCCATGTGACTTGATGTTTCAGCATCTGGTATTATCTGGTTGAGGTTTCACCTGTAATTGGGAGCCATTCCATTTTGTGACCATGCATAAAACAGTTTGGAATCTGATAGACCCGACAACTTCATTCAGGCCTTATGTCAGCTTTGAATGTACCAGAGGGTGGACTCAGATATTGGATGCAGCTTCCTAATTCTTTTGGCACTAGCTGTGTATAGTCCAATAGCTGGCTTTATTGCCTGTGGATTGTTGCAAGCAGATCTTCAAAATGCTGAGCCACATCCATATCCGGTACCTGTGTTTCTCTCTCGTCTGAAGTGTATTTTACGCCGTGGATCAATCAGGGATTTGTTCCCGATGAAGTCTCTGGGATCAGATACTTGGTTGACAGGTCACAGTAGTGTTCGTCGGTAGAAAGTGACCATAAAGGCACAAGATGTACAGGAAATGTTTGGAGTAAATTCATTAAATTATTGGATTTTTACTCTGCCGCTGGATGTGGTTAGATCAGGGGATCAAGCTTACATCAGGTAGAACCATCTGTCCATATCTTGCTCTATACAAAATATCAGCCCCCCTTACCCGATACACCCACCCCCCCTCTCTCTCTCTCTCTCTCTCTCACGCACACGCTTGCACACACACACACGCTCGCACACACAAGAGAGAGGGGGGATAGTTGGACTTTTATGTTCTGATATTTCCCCTTTTTTCATGTTTTGTGAAAGCAGCTTGTGCTATGCAATAGAAGACTTTTATGTGGAACTTCTTTTGTACAAGACTTGGAGAAGACGAGTTAGTGCAATTTTTTTTAATGCGGCATCCTCGGATAATAAAATCTCTCGAGAGTCGGTGTTACTTCCTAGAGGTCTGTCACCCTGAATACGGTGGCAACCGGGCTCGGAATATCTGTACCTGATTGAATAGGTGATAAAATCTGCCAAAAAAGAAGGCTGGAACTCCAAGGATATTCAACTCTTTATCAGAGGCATCAACAAGGTGCTCCTGGCATTTTCTTTTCTTTTTTCCTTTTATTTTCCATTGATCCAGTATTTAATTTAGTGTTATAAATGTGTGATTTTTGTCTTGTTTTTCTTTTTCTTCTTGCTATTTTTCCTAACCAATTGAAATTGTTGTAAGATGGCTGTTGAGAAATTTTAATTGCACTTGAGATTTCAAGTGTTTGATTCCACATTTATAAGTTGCAAAATTTTGTTCTCAGAAATGTTTTTCTTTGAAATGCAAAAAATGGTCAATTAATTGTAAATGTGGTAGCATCAAATTATCTGAAAGACTATTATTTTTCCAGGTATGAATGAATCTTTATTGATTATATGCAATCCCTTTTTGCATTCTTCGTGGGTATCTAAAAATAAAAGAAGCTTTCGACCATTGTTAGCAAAACGCCGTTTTAAATGGTGTTTTTTTGAAAAATTTGCGTTTAATTGTAGCAACCTTCAAAACTTCATTTAAACGGCATGTAAGCAAAAACACTCGTATTTTTCAACAAAGCGATTAAACACGTTTTTTTTTTTTGGTTGAAAGAAACGTCGTTACAATACGTTAAAAACAAAACTTTTAGAATTTTTTAATTAAAGATAATGAGGGTTATTTTATTAAAGATAAAGTAGGCCAAAGAAATAGTGTTGGCCAAATTAGTTAAAATAAGTTAAAAGTATATATATATATATATATATATATTGACCTTTTTTAACCCTTTTTTTTTTGAACACAATACGTATTAAATACGATTTATTTATTCAACGTATTTTTTGTTTTTCCATTTATTTGACCGTTTTTTTTTACTACGTTCTTTTAAATTAAAATTGTATTAAATCTGTATTTTTTCCGTTCCGTTTTTTTGACGTTTTACGTTTTGCTAAGAGTGCTTTCGACATCATATTAGGCTTTTGTGATTACCATAAAAAGAAAAAAAAGGCTTCACCTGTTTTTTTGTTCCAAGAAGTTGCCACCTTTTACAGAAATCTTCCTTGAAGCCAGAAAATCTCTTTGCTTCTAACTTTTCTTTAGGTTTGATAATAGCCTTTCATCAGTTTACTTGTCTATCCAAGTATATCTGAATTGATCAAGGGTTTTCTAAATTTGATTTGATTAATAATCAGATCATATTTTATCTGATCATTGAATTATATTCCCTTATCAAATCCAATTAGCTTCGGATCCGTATTGGATTCATGTTATAATCGAATATTTATACAAAGCTATTTTACAGATACAAGGAAGAAAGACCAACACTGAAACAGGAATTCTTTTAATATTTTATTAAGACATGGGCAAGAGGGATTGGAACAACCTCTGGGCATTCCTGTCCTTAGATCAGTAGTCATCGATTGGAATTGAGTTTTTAACAATATTTTATTAAGAAACGGGCAAGGGGAATTGGAACAACCCATGGGATATTCCTTTGTCATTCAACAGTCATGCGGTTGAAACCGAGCATCGATTGGAATTGAATTTTTACGACCGATCGAGCACTTGGCTGAGGAATTGGCTTAGTGTGTCACCAACGATCTTTGTGGCCCCAAAAAAGTTCTCTCGACTGAAAGCCATGCTAGACAATCTTGCTTCAAGATTAACTAGAGGGATCACTGTTTACCTACTGTTTAGTGGGTGAGATGCAATGATCCTATTCCCGATCGTTTGAACGCATGGCCACCTTTCTAGCCATTCTTTGATTAGCATTGTTGCTTGCATTTGATGTCCCACCGGGTATCCCCAAAAGATGTTTGCTACCCTTTTCTCTCTCGATCAAGGAAAAGAAATCCACCTCAAAAAATGCAAGATTGGTGTGCTATCTGTCAATCTAAGAATGATCGTTTGTGTTTATCCATGTCATGTCACCGCTCTAATTCAATTCCGCTTTTCTCAGAAAAGATTTGAATCAAAGTTGGATTATGATCCAATTCAATTAACACCCATACCAGGTGCTCGACACGAGCTAGCTTGATCAAGATGAAGATTTTCAGCCAACTAGTGCCACATCAATCAGCAGCTCACCGTGCAGACCTAAACTAATGGCTGAAAATAGTGTTGGAATGTAAGCCAATATCTGATTAAATTGTTCCCATTCACAAGGCTAGACGGATCATTTCTCCAGGATACAAGTCTACCTGCATTTTATCTTTAGCAATTTTAGCTTGATGAATGTCAGCCCTCAGTGAAACACAAGGGGCAAAGCATGGATATTAACAATTGCCATCTCAGATACAAACTGCAATTAACAATTTATATCAACAGCTATACAAGTAAAGTTCATGCTTTATACTCCTACCCACACACACCAAAAAACCAAAAAAAAAAAAAAATTATATCAACAGCAATACAAGTAGAGTTCATGCTTTATACTCCTATCCACACACCCAAAAAGAGAGAGAGAGAGAGAGAGAGAGAGAGAGAGAGAGAGAGAGAGGTGTTGATGGTTTAAATAAGATTAACACAAGCAAGAGTTTTAAATACAAGCTCAAAAATCAATCAGAAGTTTTTTTTTTTTTTTGATAATCAATCAGAAATATAATGATATGGCAAATATATGAAATATATTAGCACTGGTAGTGAAATCACAGGCTTGTCCACCAAGGCAAAGAAACAGCTACCTTTAACATTGCTAGCAAACTAGCACACAACAAACAAAACAAAACAAACAATAATAATAATAATAATAAAACACATAAGTCAATAATTATCAAAAAGAAAAAAGAACACACAAGTGCCTAACCAAAAATGGCAGCCAAACCTGTTTTAACACTAACTTCAACATGTTTCTCACAACACTCAGCACACTAAGTTCATATGGGCACCAGATACAAATCTTCACCAGAGCTAGTGTTTCCCCACACAGCACATGGTAAAAAGGGACAGCACCCCAAATGCCAGAAACCTAACCTAACCAACCAACCAAAAGCCACATCATTTTTACATTGAGGAAAAAGCTCCCCAACAATTAAACAGCTACTGCATAGGGAGAACATATACCTTCATCAACTGATCTCTCACTTGCTTTGTAATGCTCGCAAGCAACTCCAGCTTTTGCTTCAACAGATAGTAAAGATTTGGTTTTGGATTAACTCTCCATTACTTCCCCATCTCGTTTTCTTTTTCTTTTGAAATAAACTAAAGGGACATTTCCATTTTATCCCGTATGGACAAAGAAATAAAAGAGTTAATGCTAAAAATTCCAGTGAAGCTGTTCATTAACTCAAATACTATGTTGAAATCTATGGAGCAACTAACAACAAAAGCCCAAGCTACATAAACCAAGATTCTAGCAGTTTGTAATATGAGTATGGCAAAGAGCAGAACAATAGTAGTAGAAACACATTCTTCACAACGATGCATCATTAAGCATGCGAATGCCATACTAGAAAACCCAATAACTCAATTGATATATCATGACAATCTCCATCAGTTTATCTGCATAGCTTCTGAGTGATACTTCTCCAAATCAGCATCAAGGTCTTTGGGAGATACCTTTTCACCACGACCTCTTCCCCTTCCTTGGCCTCTCCCAAATCCGTGGCCGCCACCACCACGAGGCCATCCCATAGACCCACCCCTTCCTTGTCCACTGTTCCATTACCATATAAAAAACTCATCAATAAGGCTAACTATATGAAAAAAACAAATCAATAAGGCATTTTATAAAAAAGGGAAAAGAAATGGAAAAAAAAAAGAAGACACGGGACTCCATCTAATGCAAGGAAGAAAGTGGCAAACAGAAGAACATTCATAACAAAAAGTGATATGAAATAATTGAACGTGTAAATGGAGTTGCTACTTATGATTAAACATGCACTGCTCAATTACATACCAATTATATGACTTCTGAAACAGCAAAAAAAGAAAAAAAAAATCAGTGCAGTAGTTAAATCCCTTTTCATGTTGCCAGACCCAAGCCAATTTGAGGGTTGAATCAGGTAAACATATAGAGTTGAATTTACATAAAGCCTTTTCTTATGTTGATGTATAAAAACTTAAAATACTAAGGCGGAAGGTTTTCTGCACTGTCACAACAGCTTTCATTGGCTGTCGGGACAGGACTATTTTTGCCAAGTGAATGAATGATCTGGTCAATCCAGAATGTCCATTTGACAGGAGACCTTCTAGATTAGCCATGTGTAAAATAGTTTAACCTATATAGGCCCCGATAGTACATGTACATTAGATTTTGCTATATGTATCAACTGCTGTCCAATTTTTTAATGTTTCTTAGTTTTACACAAAGAAAAACGTTAGATTTAGGTGAATCCTTTATGCCACGTGGCAATTTTTTTGGGATTGAAACTTGGTATGTGACCTGGGGGATTATCGATGTAAGCGTGGAGAAGTGGGGTTGCCCAAAATATGTTCCACGTGTTAGATACCTGTCACAACAGGTATCTTTCTCTGCAGCGTCCCATATGTAAACCGGGACGCAGTTAGTTATAAATGAAATAAGTGCAGATAACCTCTGAACAATATCCATCCTTTCCGATTACTGAAAACTAATAAACAAAAAATCAGGACTTTATGAATAGATTCACGCTTTCTTACAAGTAAAAATAGATACACACTCTTGCCTCACCATATTCCTGTATCGACTAACAAATAGGAATTCAAAAAAAACACCCATAACTTTTATAAGTTTGTCTTGAAAAAGAAGATCAACAAAAGTAGAACGAACAGATAAATAAATAGGAGCATAATGATGTCCACTACTGTAAAATTAAGAACTTTTTAAAGCAAATTAAAAAAAGAATCGGTCATAGTTGCCTTGAATGAGCACATATTGTCTGGAACAAACGGTGGAGCAGTCAGTGGAGTGTCCAGCATGCAAGATGTACAGGCCACCATACAAGGTAGATGTAGAGTGTACACCGTACATGCTCCACCGATCGCTACACACTTTTCACTCTATAGGATTTCACTACACCTTGAACTCAGAGCTGCAACCGTGTATATAAATGGTTGGAATCACTAAATAATGATCGTCTTGGAAAACGATCGCTCCCTGAAATTTGATACTATGAACAAGGTTGTCAAATTTTAAATCCTAAGGGGACATTTAGAATCAAATCGTAATTTTAAATCGCAAATAGTAAGATTCATACCAAATTTAGTAATTACTCTTGGCAGAAGGGATTTTTCTTATTAAAATAAGCAGACTGTCTTTCTTTATGTATATTAAGTCAGTTTAAACTTTAAAGTAGTAGATTCTACAAAGACAAGGATTAATCAAAATAGAAAGAAAAAAAGTTTTTCAGTAAAAAAGTAACTGAAGTTGTTTAGTGATGCAGACTCGAATTGTTTGAATTGTATTAGTCATACAACTAAACAGTGAATCATAAGATTCAATGCACGAATCATACAATCAAGTATAAATTGATTTTATGATTTGAATCAAGCTAGCGTCAAATTAAATAAAATCATAGAATTCATTTAATATACGGTTTTAACAACAGAGATTATGAATTAACCAAGAATGTCACCAATTTCAAAGATATTAAAGTAAGCTTGCATTTAAAAGTTTAAAAACATTTAATTCAAATCTTCTAACGCTGGGATCTGATAGTCCTGAAACCCCATATGTTGACATCCATACTTCCTGGTCGACGACAGTAATAAGAATTACCAACTTCTAGATGGATTGGTGCCCATAAAGAGATTGGAAGTACAGCCTCAACACAGTCACTACTTGTATTGGCAGTGTTAAAGGTGCTCACCAGGGTGTCAATGCAGCCACCCACGCAACTGTGAATTATTCTAGGCACTTGGTGATACTAGCAAATGCGAGTTAAAAGCTAGGCACCTGCATCGCTCAAGACGGTTGCTAAGAAAAACTGCGACTGTCTAGGCGAGGTTTTGGCCCAGTAAGAGCCTAATTTGATGGGGCTTCAATAATGATTTATTAATATATATATATATCATATGTGTTTATCTATACAAGTTGTTATTTATTACAAATACTGTATTTACTTCTTATTAATTAATTATATAAGTTATAGTAGTATAATTATAATATGGTTGAATAATCTATATTTATTTATTACTAATCAGTAACATAATTAATTATAGAATTTAAAATAGCTTACTACTAATAAAGTTTTTATAATAACTCAATAATTTACTATTTATTACTCATTAGCTTATTGTATTAATACATTTAAATGGCTCATATTTATACCAACTAAAGTAATACAATATTCAAGACTTTTAAACTCTTCAAATCACTTATCATTACCGTAATGATTTTCCATGGACAGATATTCAAGTATTGAAGATTATTTAGATACATGGTCACAATATATGATTAGTTTGATTGTATGCATTTCTTCATTAAGTTTGCTTTCTCATTCCCATGCATTGCACAGAGCTTCCCCTGGTATTTATGTAAGCAAGACTGCAAGAGTACATTCTAATGTATTCTTTAAATAACATTAGCTTGTAAAGACTAAAGAGATTTAGTTATAAATCATGGAACCAAATTGATTGCTGAAAACATTACAGGATACTTTTGTTTCAGTGAAAAGAACTTTAACATATCAGAGCAAGAAAAGGGACAGTATACACAAAAAATAGAGACAGGGCTAGGCAAATAAAATTGAACTAAGCCCACAATGACTAGTTACAAAGACAACAAAACAGCCTATGATTTACGAGATCTAAATAGAAGACATCCTTGTATACAGAAATGATGAAACCCGCTAAAATAATAAAGAAATGACAGCCACTTCATGCTGCACCACTTCAAAGATGTAAGTGTCCCTTTATTTGCAAAGAGAGGCACATAATCTAAATCATTCTTCACATTTCCTCCAACCCCAATCAAGAAGAGCGGCCTCAAGTTCAAAGGCATCACCGACGATAAACAAAACCATACTAGAGAGAAATCCCAAGCATAATGAGCCACCTTGCAATGAACCAAAAGTTGTAGAATCGATTCCATCATAACCTTACGAATTATACATTGATAGTTTTGGAGCAGACATACATGGTGAGGAAAATGGGGAAGATGGACATAGATGGATTTGGGAGACAAATACATATTAAGAGTTAGTCCTTTTTATCTTTTATCTTGAGGCAGGACAAGTTTAGTTGGTATTATTTAGCAACTACTAGTTCCATCCAAGTGCCATTCTTTGTGTAGACATCATCTTTCAAAAACATTATTGGACATTAGGAGTAATTTTTTTTTAATAAAATAACAATTTTAAGTGGATCAATTGTAATTAAATATTAATATACCTTTTTTACATTTATATTAAATTAGGAAGCATCTAGGAAAGAAGTATGGCTTAGGGATGCCTCGCTGCCTAGGTGAACACCTAAAAAGTACCTGATCATTTAGACAACTACCAAAGATCTCACGCAAACAAATGACTTTAATAACATTAGGCTGAAACTAACTGAACATCACCGATACTAATGCAACTTTTTTTTGATGAATAACCATCAGGGGATACATGCCAATAGACCCAGCGCACCAAGAGAGCACCAAGTCGAGTACAAAACAAAATAGGAAAAAAAAAGTCAACAAAAAAAAAAACTAGCTAACGAAAAGACTATCCTGCGACGCCCAAAACTCCGAACCGGGAGTCCACACAACCAACCGCCTGTCAGTCATCAACATCAATCATCCCATCTATAGGTAAACCCACGAACATCTCCTCCCTGGCAATACCAGCTCTAGTGAGTCGATCTGCCATCTTATACCAGATCTAGGGAAATGAACAAAGGATGTCTGGATCCTCTCGCCCAAAAATTGGCCAGCCTAATTGAATGCATATATCTCCACGGACAAGAAATTGGCCTCCACATCCATGAAATCACTGATGACGAATCGCCCTCAACCACCACCTGAGAAAAACCCACTTTGACCGCCTCCTTACAACCCATGAGAAGAGCCAACAGCTTCGTCCTCCTCCACCCGGCCCAAGAAAGCATGTACAATATGGCCATCATGATCTCTGAAAACCCCTCCAATCCCAGAAGCCCCATCAAAATTAACTTCTAAAAAACTAGCTGTCGAGGAGTCCACCGACTCACCACAGTCTGAATCAAAGGGGATGTAAGAGCATAACTGGACCAACTTGTCAAAAGATCCGACATAGATATCCCTCTGACGGCTAGCAGAACAACCAACCAAGAGTAGACCAATGATAGTATCGCATCAATAATAAGCCCTGTCGATCTACTCCTATCCTCAAAGATCCTTGAGTTCCGTTCCCCAGAACCCACAGAATCGCATGCCACGCCGCTTGGCACATTAGCCCTGACCCTCAACCCCAAAACCGGGAACCACCACTATACCAATAGGTAGGGCAGTAAACGAGCCAAGCCGAGCCGAGGTTTGCACAGCTCGGCTCGGGCTCGTAAAATTTGAATCAGGCTCAAGCTCGCTAATTTTTTAAGGCTCAGACTCGGCTCATAAAAGCTCGGCTCGAGAAAGGCCGAACAGAAAAAAAAAAAAAAAAAGAAAAAAAAAAAATTTGAAAGGACTAAAAACGCTCTTTTACCCTGCAAAACCATAAAGCAGTTATTATTTGGAGGAAGGATTCGAGGGAATTAAATGGTAAATATTAGCTATCTATGAAGGTGCGTTTGGAAATTACAATCTGTTTATCTCGAGAACACAACAAAACCATAAAGCAGGTTTTATTTGGAGGAAGGATTCAAGGGATTCAAATGGTAAATATTTAGCTATTTATGAGGGTGTGTTTGGAAATTACAATCTGTTTATCTCGAGAAATGTGTTCTTCCAATTGAGACAGACAAAGACATTGGTAGAAGAGAAAGAATCATTTAACCTTATTAAAAGTTGGTGAGAGAGAAATATATAAAAAGAAAGAGTTATTTCACCAAAAAGGAGAGAAAAAATTATTGAACATTAATTGTTTGGCTCCACATGAATATGATATGATATAATACTTATGATAGATAAATTTATATATCATATATGACCAAGTCGAGCCCACCCAAGCTCGGCTAAGGCTCGTTAACAACCCTACCAATAGGTCACCAACTCCCACTGGCATGACCTAGCAAAACCCCAAACTGCTAACAAAGAAGGAACACATCTCCGAAGCCACTGAGCAATGAATGAACAAGTGATCCACTAATGCAACTTCATCGAATCCCATTAAACCTTGAATAAACTTTTGTGAATCATCACATTTGATTTGATCCCCACCATCTCTATTGGGTGATACATATTGGTCCTGGTCAATACATAAGCCCAAGCCCAAATATGAAATATCTGGCATTCCAAAGGCATTAATGTAGAGACCAACAATCATATTCCACACCGCTTCATCAAAACTTTTCCTACAAGTATGTTTTTCTTTTTTCACAGTAATCATCTTAAGTAATAAGCAAATTTAGCTTAGGGCATCACATTTTTAACAGATTATCCTGGCCAAGAATGGAGTCCACGACTTATTTACAACCACCGTAACGCCCAAATGCTGACTTTCGAAATATTATTTCAGTACTTCCATATTATTTAAGGTTATCCTTTTTCTAGCATAATTATGTATTGAAATTTACAATTCTTCATTTTTCCCCATGCTGACTCGCAATCGTACCTTATATGTCATTCACTATTGTACATGTTTTGTCATATTTTGGGCATTTAAATGTATTTAGCTCTAAATTAGACTTATAAAAAGCTTCACTAAAAAAAGCTTGTTTTCATCGTTTTTTTTACTTTGCTTTTTTCCACCATGTCCCCTAAATGTTGCTGACATATTGCGACATGTTGGGGACATTTGGGTAACATGGCAGAAAAAAATCATTAAAGCTATTTCTACATATATGTCGTGTTGTCCATACCCTAGAGCAAGTGCATCCATAATCACATATTGCAACCTCAATTTCATCCTGATTGGAGATTCGTTTTGGAATTTTATAATATTGTTTTGGGTTATTAAAAACATACAAATTATCTAATTAGAGCACAAAGATACATCTATATTAGAAAACTTAATAACAAATCCACTGAATTAAAAAGATAATTTTCCCAAGAAAATGAGAATAACCCTCTGCATAAAAGTTTCTATGAGCTGCAAGGCTCCATCTAAGATTGGAGTACTTGAGACCAAAACTATAGACAGATTACGGATCCTTTTTTTAGAACACAAAACATGAATAACAATGTCCAATCCCAAACAGAGCTACATCTTTAATCCAATGAATTTTGAACATCAAAATCTCAATTTTTTGTCAACAGTAAATTATGTACGTAAGATTAACCTATATATATGCCTTTATGACCAGAATCTTTGAGATCAAAACTCTGAAAAGATTCACAAGTATTTTATTTTATCATAGAACATGATATATGAATAATGATAGCCATAACAAGTTTGCAGACAATAAGAATTGATAGCAAGTTGAGATTTCAAAAAATGAAGTAGGAAAAATAGAACACTTTTAGCAATGAGACGGATGAAAATGCAAACCTTCTGGAAACACCATTAGCATTTCCAAGAATGCCATCTATAACAGGAGGCATGGCAGCAGGAGTCACAATATTTGTTCCTACAATCTCGATTTTCATTGGCTTCCCATCAAGCTGAACATTGTTATATCTCTTGAAAGCTGCTGCAGCATCATTCCTTCGTGAAAAGACAACTTCTGCCGTTCCCTAAGAGAAAGAATCTTTCTTAGCTATGGCAGGATACAAAAAATCCCTTGGGGAGACCATATTATTCCAAGATTAATGAGGTACCTTTGATCTTCCGCTCCTATCATAATGGATCGAGTATCGCTTCAGGTCACCAACCTCTGCAAATAGTTCCTGCACATAACTAAATCAATATTAGGGGACAAAAAAATACGTTTTTTTTTGGAAGGTAAGTGTTTTATTCCAAAAGAAAGAAAGCAGAAATTACAGAGTGCCATGGCTGAGTACAGAAAATACTTGTATCGGTTCAGTTCAATATCGATAACGACCAGCCGATCCATACTTGTATCGGAAAATACTTTAAACAATAGTTGTACAAGCAGCTTCTATCTTTCATTAACTTCCCAAAACTAAGGACCTTTTTTTTTATATCAATAATGCAATAGATAATATTAGATAAAAAAAAGGAGGTTACAGCAGGAAAAACAGAAACAGAAACAAAAAGGTAATCAATACAACATCTGGAGCAGAAGCCCAAAAAGCGACTAAAAAAATTCCCCAAGGTGGGGAGCCAAAGGAGTCAAGGAAAACCCTTCAATGCCTAGAGGTAGGCCATGGTAACCCAACATCTCAGGAAATCTGTCCACACCACCTCTCTGAACTCTGGAAGAATGTTCAGCCAGGAAGCAACCGTACTCAAAACTGAATCGATCGTAGCCTCAGCACCCTTGTTCTTCCCTTCAAAATTCCTTCTATTTCTCTCCCACCAAATCCCCCAAAGAACAGCAAAATAAACAACTCTGTACATGATCTGGCCTTTCTTCCCTAAGATAGGAAACCCCCACTGGATCATCAAATCTCTTACCGTACTCGGACCAACCCAAACAATACCAATAGATGATAGGAAAAATTTCCACACCTGATCAGCAGAATCACAACCCACAAATAAGTGATCCACTGATTTTCCGGAGTTTAAATACATTGGGCACACCTGAGAAGACAAAACCATAAAAGGCCTCCCCCTTTGAAGAACATCAGCTGTGCTTATACGATGGAGGAGAGCAGTCCAAACAAACGCTTTGAGTTAGGGGAACCCTAGAATCCCAAAGCAATGACAATACAATTTAGAAGAAAACACCCCATTAGGCTCAAGACTCCACACCCTAGAATCAGGAGAATTTTCGGCAATGACGATGTTTTTGAAAAGTTCATACAAACTAGCCAATTCTTCTAATTTAACTGGCCTAGGGTCCCTTCTCGAGGGGAGATTCCAAGAGAAACCAGAACTTGACCAACTAAGAATCTCATAAACTAGTGATTCCTTGCAAGTACGAATCGAGAAAGTTCTGGAAAATGGGAAGCAAGAGTGGATTCTCCTGACCATAAATCAGAGCAAAAACGAACTGAATTACGGACCGAATGGAGAATCTCACAAGCTCTCCAAAGTTATGGAATACAGCAGTAATATTATTCCAAGGACAAGCCGATTTGATTTTAGCCATTTGGTTGATGTCCCATCCATTTTCATGAACATCATATTTGCTAGTAGTAATAGATCTCCACAAGGTCTCACGTTCCACACTGAATCTCCAGAGCCACTTTCCCAATAAAATCCGATTTCTGATTTGAATGTTACCCAGGTTAAGGACTAATTCTCCTTCTTCCAAAATCACATCCTCTAGCATCCTAAATCACAACATTTCTACTCGGGCAACCTTGCTACATAAGGTCCCAAGTATCTCCCAGCTAATACAAATTAACCAACTCTACTCTTTTGGCCCGGCGAAACTTATGGAGGCAAATGATTTTCTAACAATATCCAATTCAGCCCGCAACAAAACCACAACAAGGGTGTTTAGATCCAAATTAACTTGACACTCCTAGCAAAGCCTTCAACTTCAAGAACTCCGTAAAGAAGGAGCTCGGATTATGGAAATTACATCACTGGTAAAGCTAACGAATAACAAGCCATTAACAAAGTTGTGAGAAATCGTTTCCAACTACAGTAAAAAAAAAAAAAAAAACTGAACTCAGGAAAACAAATAGATAATAAATTGAGAAAAGAAATCCAAATAATAATCTTACCTTGATGTCCTCGTTAGAAACACCATAATCTAAGTTGGAAATATAGAGCTTGGTGCCTGTCTCTATTGCAGAAGCTCGACCTGCTTGTCCAGTATATGTCACCACCTGATCTGCGAACATATCATGCTGCCATGCTGAATCCGCCGCTTGAGCCGGCTGTTTTTGCAAATACGAACCAAACGATTCGTGAGAACGAGAGAGATGAAGAACACATAAGGATCATGAAACGAAAATCATAAGAAATCACGCAGAGATCGAACTAAGAAACCATCGATCACCTTCCCAATCGCATACGGCGTCGCTCGATTAGCACCTCGATTCGGAAATCGACGTGCAGGACCTGGACCGGAGCCTCTACCTCTACCTCTCCCTCTGGAATTACCTCCTCCAGATTTCTTGTTGTTCTTAATCAGATCTTCGAGAGACATGTCCAAAGCACTGGACATTTTGTATAAGCCCTAGGTAAGCGATACTGAAAGAAGAACAATAGATAGGGTCGAAGGTGAAAAAAATATGAACAAGAGATGGAATTCAGGTGAAGAAGGCTCGGGGTTCCACGGGACCGGACGGAGGGATTCAGGGTTTATGCAGAAGAGAAGATAGCGAGCGACTCAAGGGTTCGGCTGATCGGGGAAGAGAGCTACAAAGGTGCTTCCTGTAGGGTTATAAAGACCGCGCTAGTTATTTGTTTAATATATCTAAATTTAGGAAACCATTTTCAACCGTTGGTGTCGTGGTGTAGTTGGTTATCACGTCAGTCTAACACACTGAAGGTCTCCGGTTCAAGTCCGGGCGACGCCA
>JAUPMG010000013.1:12460581-12476914 GCA_031762675.1 Pachysandra terminalis | reverse complement strand
ATGTGCACAACTATATACAAATAATTAAATAAAATATAAATACGCTATAATTCGAAGAATAAAAATAATTTTAAAAAGTTCAGGTCATTACAGGTAGTCACTCCCGTAGACATACGGGGTGAAGGTTACACTTGGACTGGAAAACCTACGTAATCGGGAATTTCCGGTTAGGGTCGTGACACCGATGTCAGCAATGCCTTCCTCCATGGCAACTTGAAGGAGGAGGTTTTATGAAGCAACCAAGAGGCTTTATCGATTCGAATCAACTAGAGTTTGTATGTTGTCTTCACAAAGCTCTCTATGGACTAAAATAAGCGCCCCGGGCCTGGTATAATCGTTTGAACTGTATTGATTCTCTATACCTTAAAACCAAATTTATCCTTTTAGATCGTATCCGTAGTGTATCGGATCTAGTTGTTGGCCTCCAAGATTCAACGATTTTCCCTTTCGGTAGATTACACGGTTGTACCGAACTAAAGACGAAGAAACTTATATAGCACTTGAATTTTAAAATATAAACTTGAATTTTAAAATCCATTCCAATAGTAAGTATATGGTGCGTGTGTTACAGGTTATGTGTCAGGTGGGCGGCGACCCGTGGAAAATGTATCTGAAAAAAAAAGAAAAAGAGAAAAAAAAAGAGAGATTCCGATGTGCAAATACCCGAATATAATTAGGATATGAACTGAATGAATGGATCAAGATCCAACATCAACCGCCCGAGAGGTTGAAGGATCTCTTATATGAAGACAGCAATGAAGGAATTCATGACACAGATGGTGATTTCATTAGTTCTATGCTCTCTTACTGTTGGAGTGCTTTAAGCTATTCCTGCTTAGAGGGTCTTTCCTTTAAAAAAAAATGATTGGTGATTTCATTCATTTCAAAAGCTAACATGTCAAGTGGAATGCAACTAATGCTAGTTGTCTTAGTAGTATATTATTTTCTACTTGGGAACATCTTTTGCCACCTGAAAATAAACTAAATATAATAATTATGACATCTTATGAGAGAGATGGATATTAAGGTGCCAATGAAGTGGTTGTCTTGAGAAATGCTCGTAAAGCTTTGGAAAAAATTCCATGCCCGAGTGGGGTACTAGCTCACTCAATTATTTTTGACGTAAACTAATGGTAGAAAAAACTCTGGTTAAAGTAGAAGTTAGTTTAGGATTAATATGTCTTTTAGGATTTAAGATTACTAGGTGATAAAAAACAATTGGACGGGCTGGATGATCATGATGGTTGTCCAACTCCACCCATGCTAAACCTCGAGCCAAGGTTTAAAGTCTCGGGATCGCGGACCTGATCGGTCTTGGCTGATCCCGATCTGGAATAAAAATTGGATTGCACTTTTTTTTAAAAAAAAAATTAGATCAGCTGGACCGGTCGCCGGAATGATGGAATTGGTCGAGATTAGTCGTTATCGAACCGGTTCAGGTCGATACCGGGTTGGACGTTTCATTTATAAATTAAAACAAAAAAAATATTAGATCGGTTGGACCGATTGTATCAATCGGTCCATACTGATATCGATTGAACCAGTCCAATCCAAAGCCTCATGGTACAATAGTTGTATCGTGGCTTGGGATCGGTTTGGATCGGTCCGATCCTTGAAATTTAATCTTAGAGCTTATATAATTTAGATCAAGCCAGTTACGAGAAAATATGAGTGTCACGCCTCAAAACTGTAGCACGAATCCCAATGAGAAAATTGCACGGATCTCAAGGTGAGACTTTCGGGATCCACAATTGGACCGCGGATTGCTACTACAACATAAGCAAATAAAAGTAGTAAAGTATTTTCATTTAAATAGATCAGAATACGGAAGCTAACAACTACATAAAATCTAAGTAAATAAACAATGCATGGCCTCAGCAGGGCCTAAACAAAACATAATCCAACAACTACTATGTCCAAAGGATCCTCAGAATACATCAACCACATAAACTAAGTCTAACTCCATCACGAGTGGAAAGCAGTAAACTAAAAATATAGCAAGCAAGTAGGTAAAGCAGCAAGTCATATCCAAACGCAGCAACCTCGACTAGAGCGGACCTTCCTCTTCCCATCCTACAACATAAAATGTTGCGTGAGCCTATGATGCTTAGTAAGAAACAAATGGATGTTCATCCGTTCTCTCATGGAATCAATCACAAGGGTTAGTACCATAATAATCCGACAATAAATCAATGACAAGTTCAGCATAATCAACGTAAATACAATGCAAGATGAGTAATTTAAATGACATGGAATGAGATGAGATGAAATCATTCAAATGACCTAGAATGAATGCAATGAACAACATACGCAAACAAGGATGGATATGCACAATGTAATGAACTTAGATTAACATCTCATGGTAAACAAACCTCATACCACACTTCCAACGACAAGGCCACTTTAAGACATATCCAAGGAATTACCGGAATCCCCTCTCCGTTCTGGGAGCTAACACATGGCACGAAGGCTACCACACAGTATGACTAGTTTCCGAGTGAACAATACTCGAGGGGTAGCGAACCTGCATAGGCACTCGCAAGCATCCTACCTTAGTTTCTGTGGGCCCTTCACCCCACAAGGTATATAGTCAACCCAGTCTGGAGGCATCGCAGTTGTTTCTCCGTAGATTTTCACCTCCTAGTATACTTACCATTTGACATCAACCTAACATGTAATGCATTAATTGGATATCAAGTGAACGCCTACAACAGAAACTATCCAAGTTCCCATACACTCGGATAATCTGATTGCATACATTTACCAGCATCCATCATTATCACAACAATACACAATCATAGATTACTACAAGTCCACAACTACAAGGGATCAACTAAGATGGAATGATGGCAACCAACACATCGGAACACCAAGATTGACACGCCAAGGTCATGTCTTGCTTTCGGAAACCAACAACAACAATGGCCGAAGCCCTACACCATCTATCTAAGTCATCCAAACAAAGTCACCATTTACTGTGCAAAATACTAGTCGGTCGGCAGAGGCATCGATGGACCGAAGCCTGCCGAATAGCCAAATTGGTCTAGAAAACAGTTTCTGTCGGTGGAGGTGTCGGTGGACCGAACTTCTCTGTGAAGTTTGGTGGTCGTCGGCAGAGGCATCGGTGGACCGAAGCCTACCGAATAGCTGATTTTGCCTATAAACTGGTCTCTGTCGGCAAAGGCGTCGGTGGACCGAAGCCTGCCGATCCGCACGATTCAGTGTTTTTCTGGGTTTTTTCGTGAGTTTCGAATTCCAATTCTAGGCATTCTAATACATTCAAAATCACTTGTAAACACATTTAGACTTCCGAAAACATCTTTAAACAATATTAGAGCATTCAAAACGCATTCAAACCATTGAATCAATCGATAAAATCATATCTTCATTATATTCAAAAACAAGGCATTGATCTCAATCAAAGACTATGATCATCCCTACGCAACTTACCCGATTCAAATAGAGTTTCTTAGCACTCTTAGGAACACTCTTCGTCTAGCGAATAAGGGTTGCAATCACCAACTCATCCACGTGCTTCTATGTCGAAGTTCTCCATGAAAACGTCTTCTTCTTCCTCTCTTCTTCTCTCCAGCCTCCCACAAGAGTTTAGATCTAAAAATCCCAAAGCAATATGAGAGAATGAAACCCTAAATTCTCTTTTAAACAAATCCAAACACAAAACCTAAACTTTCAAAAGCAATGCACGTTCCCTTTGGGTCGTGCGTTCAAAATGGAAGCTCCTATAATTGTTTTGATTTCATTTCAATCAAAACCCCATACTATTTATAATATCAAAATAACCCCATACATATTAATCCGATTAGCATTTATTTAATATATACATCATTTATAATAATACATATATATTAAATAAATGCGAAAAAATACCCTTAAATCTAGAAAAATTTAAATCATTAAATGTAGGTATTCTCTTAGTGTATTTAGGTCATTACAACGGATCAAACCAACTCGAAATACCTTAAATTTTTTAAGAAAGGGGTTAACTAGGCCTGTTAACAGGTCGGATTCGGATCGAATCGCAACTGATCCGATAGTCAAATCCGACTATCCGAATTCAATCCGAAATCCGACGGATTATGAAATAGATAATCCGAATCCTATCAGAAGATGAAATTGGAATATCCTAACCGATCCGATAACCTGTAAATACAAAATATATTATCAAAATATTTTAGTTTTTGTTTCTATTGTTTTCCCTGTGTGGAGCTGGAAAAAAAAAAAAAAAAAAAAGAGCAATCGGAATCGTTGAGGGTTGTTTGTTGTGTTAAGTCTTGATATTTTGGGGGTCGAAAAAAGCAATCGGGATCGGAGAAGATGAAGTACGTTTTGTTTAGAAGAGGCATGATTAGTGGACTCGAAAAAGGGCTCACGACGAGTAGTATTGGAGTGGTTCTTTAGGCATGTAGACCTTTGACAATGATGGATTTATGGAGAAGAAGAAAAAAAAGAAGAAGAGAAAGAAGACAAAATGAATAAAGAAGAAAAAGAAAGAGAGGCTTACCGAATTAGGTGCTCGTCAGAGATTGCCGCCGGGCTGGGGTTGTTGCCGCCGCAGGATAGAATGAGAGGGAGAGAAGAGAATGAGAGGATAGTCGAATAAAGATTAGGGTAAGGCTTTTCTCTATAAACTTGGTTTTAAGGGCTTTAGGTTATTGATATATATACACACACTAAATATAACATCCAGAAGTTGTTGGGGGTGGTAAGGTGCTTGCATTTCACCTTGATGGTGCAAGGTTCAAGTTGTCCTCCTCCTAATGTTTGTATTTTTTATAATCGGATCGGATCAGATCCTTATTGGATCAGATCACTAAACATCCGAATTCAATCCGATTATATTTCTGATCGAATTGGATCATTTTTATTCGGATCGGATCACTAAAATCCTATTCCGAATCTGGGATTATCGGATTGGATCCGGATCAAGATCCGATCCGTTGACAGGCCTAGGGTTAACTTCTATTATTTTTGTATGATATTAGATCGTATCCCAATATCAAATGTGTAAGAATACACAATAACGTATTTAAAGCTAACATAAAACCAGCAAACTCATCATTGTTTAAGTAAATAATAATGTTAAGGTCGATATTTTAAAATCATATTTACATATAATATGTTTTGTAATAACGTTAAAATATGTTATATACACAACTTTGGGTCGAGCTATGCCATACTGAGCTTTTATATGTATGATCATGTCCAAGGTTTAAGGATCGGACCAGTTTCGGGATCAACTAGGACCGGTTTGATCCCAAGCCACGATACTATAGTTATATTGTGAAACTTTCGATTGGACTAGTCCAACCGATATTGATACGAACTGGCCGGTACAACTGATCCAGTGACCAGTCCAATCAGTTCAACTGCTCCAATTATTTTTTTGTTATTTCGAAAAGCTCATTTTGGAGAATCATTTCGAAATTAATAGTATATTTTGAAGTTTTATTTGAGATAGACTTCAAACTATATTCTCGAAGGAAAACCTTCGAAAACATTAAATTATTGTATCATGAAAGCATTTATAGGTTAACCATCTCGAAAGGGTCAATTCGCTATCATAAGTATAGTAATATCTCATATAATGAGGTTATCAGCATAATGTAATTTTGATGTATTTCGAAATAGTCTTTTTTAAGCATTTCGAGATAGCATCTCAAAATGACCAATTATTATCCCAAAGTCATATCACCTTTAGGGATAATCATATACGTGAATTGAAGTCAAACTTCGAGATAGTCACTCGAAATAATCATTATGAAAACATAATGTTATATAGGGAACATTCCCTAACATTCACTACGAAGTCTTTCATTTAAAGTAAATGAGAAAATAAACATTAATTAGACTTTCAGGAATGTAGGACCAGAGAGGTAAGTTCTATTAAGATCTTCAAAGACCTTGAAGCATTTAAGGACTTGAATTAACATAGAACAGTAACGTATCATTAACTTTATAACGACATATTCATTACTAATCCAAGAGTTTTGAATACATTCATTGAAACGTTGCGTTCTTTGATGAAGCGTTTTGAACATTCAAATCAAAACACTTGTACACATTGATAAAATGTTATAAACGTATTGAATGAAACGTTGCAAAATGTTCAATAATGATTATGAGGCTATAAAAGGCTAATGCTATACCAGAAGGAGGAATTGGATTCTTTGGCATTTTGACATTCTCTGAAAATTGCAGTCTTTGTCTTAGGAATCATCTTTTTTGAAATCAGTATAAGTTCTGTGGTGTCTTTCTGAACATTCCTGACTAATTTTACTGTTTTTCCCCTTTGTTTAATCTCTTCCAAAATGAAACCTTTCGTTAGAACGGTCTTTCTTTGATTTAGGACAGCGAAAGTAAGTATTTGAATCCATCTTTGTACAAGTTAAGTTAGCTAACTGACAATTTAATCATTTATCGGTTTGTGCATCACCATTACTGTCGGTCCAGCAAATCCCAATTTTTTTAATTTTTTTTAAAAAATTGGAGGCTCCATTTTTGTACCAGATCTGGACCGGCAGGTATTGCCAGTCCAAACCGGGATCGACCGGGACTAGTCTGATCCCTGATCCTGAGACTTTAAACCGTCAAGCCTGCCCGATATTTCAGCGAGCCTTAAAGTCATAACCTGACCCGGCCCGACTATTATTATATGAAGTATGTCCAAGTCCGTCCAGTATCAGACTGGACCCATGGCATGAACAGCCCAATTAAGAGAAGGGAGGGATGTGTAATAAGTTGCGAACCTTGGACTAAGTATCAAACAAAAGGTATGAGGGGGTATTCATGTATTTTAACCAAACTATAGGGGTGTCGAAGTATTTCATCCTTCTCTTTTTCTAAGCAGGCAAATGTTTCGTTATCGTGTCCGCGATCTGCAAAAGCTCTTGACAAGGCAGAGATCCCGAGAGAGGAGAATCTCTCTCTCTCTCTGATTTTGCCTCGAAATCTCCTAAAATGCTTTGCGAAATTCCCTTTTACAGATCAAAGCGTCCTCTCACGCATCTCTGATCTTCGAATCTCTGTCTGTCGATGTATCATTCATCGATTTCTTCCTCTTCTTCGTTCGAATCATATCGTAATTGATTTCCATCTTTGCGTACTTTCAAATCCGATACAGATCGATCCCACCGGACATCAATGGCGGCTTCTCGACGCCTCAGAGACCTGCAATCACAGCTTGGCAACAAGACATGCGTCGATTGCTCGCAAAAGAACCCTCAATGGGCTTCTGTTTCGTACGGAATCTTCATGTGTCTTGAATGTTCCGGCAAGCATCGTGGCCTCGGCGTTCACATTAGCTTCGTTCGATCTGTAACCATGGATTCGTGGTCCGAGATCCAGCTCAAGAAGATGGAGGCTGGAGGAAACGAGCAGCTTAACGCGTTCCTGTCACAGTGTGGAATCCCTAAAGGGACGGAAATCGTCGCTAAGTACAATTCGAATGGTGCTAGGGTTTATCGGGAGAGAATTCAAGCTCTAGCAGAAGGACGTTCATGGAGAGATCCGCCTGTTGTTAAAGAAACATTAGGGTTCGGGAAGAAGAAGCCTCCATTGGGGCAGCGTGGTGGTGGTAGGAAGGATAGTGATTTGGGGAATAATGGAGGATGGGATAGTTGGGATAATGATGATGGCGTTGGATCTTCGAATATTCGACGGAATCAATCGGCGGGGGATTTTACGGGTGGAAATGGTGGTGGGAGAGGGGTTCCGGCGAGATCGAGGTCGACGGAGGATATGTACACTAGGTCTCAGTTGGAGGCGTCTGCGGCGAACAAGGAGGGTTTTTTTGCTAGGAAGATGGCAGACAATGAATCTCGGCCGGAAGGTATCCCGCCTTCGCAAGGAGGAAAGTATGTGGGGTTCGGATCAACTCCTCCACCAACTAAGCAGAACAACCCACAAGAGGATGTTCTGAGAGACACGGTCTCTGTTGTTTCTCAGGTGAGTCTAATTCTCTATTTTATGTTCCCTTAAAATGTATTTTGAATCTTCCAATATCTTAGCTTGCATTCGTTTTATTTATGATTTATTGATGTCTAAATGAGTTTAATAGTTTCGTTTGACCTATTTATCAAATTGATTTGAAAAAAAAAAAAGCATTTGATGAAGTTTGCAGAGAATTGATTTGATGGGACTTTGGAAGAAAGTAATTCCAACCAAATACAGCGGAATCTATCATGTATAAGTGAGCAATATTTAGTGTGAGAAAATTGTTGGAGAACAATGAATTTTTAGTGGCAATAGACTTACACTAGCCAGGGGATTGCAATGAATCTATCATTTTGAGCTGGCTATAAATAGATTTAAATTTTGAGTTTTAAAAGGAGATTCTTTCAGGTGATGTGGTATTCATTGATTGAGAGTGATTAAATGCAAACTTATAACTTTAGAGGGATGCCTTAGAATCGGAAGATGTAAATTAGTTGGACCAATACAGAATTAGTGTAATCACAAATTCCAGTGAGTTGATAGTTAGAATTGATGACTATTGACTGGGAGATGGTTCAAATCAACTACTCATAAAGCAATTGCTTGTGTAAACACTAGCAAGGTTTTGTTTTCGAAAAAGTGTATGTTGTTACAGAATTAAAATTGGGCATCTAATGTGATGTGCTTCTGGTTTGTTATGTTAGTGGAACATTTGGTCAAATTGAAAAGAATCTTTTTCAAAATAGCTATACATATAGTCATGCTTTGTGGAGCAGTATTGGGAAGTCAGGAGGCAACATTTCAATGGTGAATGTAGCAAGTTGAGGATTTAAGACCAATGAGTTGATAAACTTGCATAGATAGAAAATTGAAATAAACATTCTTGAGAGCATGCTCTAATAGGTAATAGAATGATGGAGGTTGTTGAGATGGTTTGGACATGTTGAATGATGATAGTGCCAATGGAGGGAGTTGGTGCAAGTGAAAGGCTCGAAGTGGTTGAGGACAAGACTTGAGAGGACGTCGATGGTGCTGGTGAGAGGTTGATTGGAAACACAGTCTACGTCGATGGTGCTGGTGAGAGATTGATTGGAAACACAGTCTACGTCAATGGTGCTGATGAGAGGTTGATTGGAAACACAGTCTACCTAAAGAAATGAATCTTGATAGGCTGTAGTGGCAAAATAAGATTTCTGCTGTTGACTTATTAGTGGGTGTAAGTGATGCAGGTAAAAAAAAAAAAAAAAAAAAGAGTAAGTGATGTAGTATCTAAACCAAAAAAAAAAAAAAAACTCTGCAGTAGCATTGTACCATATCCATATCAAACATCCCACAAGAGGATAAGGATACCCTAATTTGTGTACATACCTGTGCGAATTAAATTTATGCCCCGATTAGTTGATAACAAAGGATGTTCAAAAGCTTTGATTTTAGTGGCATTTAGTATCATAATTAGTTACCTATCCAACAACCTTAAGTTCACATGATTCAGATATGATTTGAGACAGAGGTATGGTCAAAATAGAAATGGTATGTAAGTTCATGAAAAGATTTGCAATTTGATTTTTAGTTATATAGTTCTTTTCTCTCTTGATCAATAGCCTTATTTGGTTTGTCATGGTTTAGGAAGAAAGCTTTATTTTAGAAAATAGTAAAATTATTTTAAGAAAGATGGATTCTTTCCTTTTAAGTTGGTTCATAATAATTTGGACTTTACTCACCAGTAAGTCTTTAGTTTTTGTAAGTGACTCAGTTGGCAGTCCAAAGTGTATATCGAATGGCTAGCTACGTAATATTGTGTTACTATACTGATGTCGAATACATGATTTGAAGTTGAATGCTAACTGCGAGTACTTTTCCAGATTAATTTTTTTTTTTGATGAATAAAAGTAAAGAAAAAAAAATTAATTTATGAAATAAATAAGTAACGAGATATGGGGTACAAAATCCTCTTTTTACCTTCTAGACTGGCTGTTCTAATTCTATTATGCAAGTTTTCTGATTTTTCAGCCTTGTATTTCAAGTAGAATCGCAATCTATTGCTCTTATTCATCAACAATTGTAATCAGGTTTAATCCCATGCTGCTATACTAGCATATCGTGGAAGATTTATCTACTTGGTCATATTGGCCAAATCTTGGATTAGTGGATTGAATCTCATTATCTCACATTCCCAGATCGGCTAAGCACTTAGCAGATAGACTTGTCAAGATAGGAGCCATGAGGGAGTTCATTTTCCAAGGGATCCCACCTATTGACACGTTGGAGAACAACGTGCAATGAGATGGATGTTGAGCACTTGGGTTCATTTTTGGTTTTGCGGTACATATGGTTTACAATTTGTGCTTTTTATCTAGAGATGGCAATTCCTAATCCTAACCTGACTTGCTTGTTATCTATAGCTGACAATTTGTGACCCGATCAACATCGAACAATTGTCCCCATACTTCTTCTGCTCACTTGAAAGATGAGCTTTGGCCAATTTCCTTCATGTTTGAGAACATGTGGATATCTCATCCTAAGTTCAGAGAGCTGATTTACTCTTGGTGGAGGGAAAATAAAATGAGTGGCTGGGCTAGGTGTGTTTCAGATTTATTGGTTCTTTGAGGTGTGCTAAGCAGAAGTTGACGATATGGAATAAAGAGACATTTGGTTTGCTTGAGGTGGAGAAACATGGCATTCTTGGGACCATTGCTAAGTTGGATGAGGTTGAAGAGTCTAGGGTTATTGAGGCAGAGTTGCTTAAAAGGGGAGTATTGAAATCTAAGATGGATCATATCCTTAAGCAAGAGGTTGTAAGTCGGAGGTAAAAATTGAGAGTGAGTTGGACCAAGGGAAAGGGATGGTACTACAAGCTTTTTTCACAAACTGGCCAATTCTAGATGTAGGAAAAAATTCAATTGATGCTTCATGTGGACAGGAAGGATGTGGAGTGTGTAGATGGTATGGTCGACACGTTGACATAACTTTGTTGTATCGAGATATGAGCAAGAATTTAGATTTTTGGTCTCTAATCTAGGTAGAGTCGCATTGAAAGAGATCTGAATGGTTGGAAAGAGATTTTAGTCTGGAGGGAATTAAAAAAGGTGGTTTGGGAGTTAAAGGGTGGCAAGGCTCCAGGACTTGATGGATTTTCGATTACTTTTACCAGGACATTGGGACTTGATGAAGGAAAATTTGCTATAGGTTTCGTAGAATTCCATTGTAGTGGGGTGATTAATAATGTTTCTAATGCTATGTTCCTGGTCTCATTCCAAAGAAGCATGGCTCAAGAGATTTTAGACTTATCAACCTGGTCATGAGTTTATACGTGATCATCTTTAAAGTGCTTTTATTGAGAATCAAATAAGTGTTAGATCCCATTGTTTCTGGCTATCAAAATGCTTTTATTCAAGGTAGACAAATCCTTGACAGTTCTTTGATTGCAAATGAGTGTTGAGGAGAGGATGTCGGAGTCTCTAGGTACTGTGTTTATCTAGAGAATTCATATGACCGGATAAAGTGGGCATTTCATTGATACAGTGCTTCAATGGATAGATTTTGTGCCTAGACGTAGGAAGTGGGTCTGTGGATGTCTTAGGAATTTGTCTTTCTCGTTCATTTTGAAAGGATGTGTCAAAGGGTATTTCTTGGCCTCGAGAGGTAGAGTGGGATTTCGTCAATGCTGTGCTTGAATTGGGTCTAGATGATGGAGGAGATGGATCCATGGATGTCTTAGGAATGTATATGTTCAGTTTGAATGGACGCGTCAAAGGGTATTTCTTGGCTTCGAGAGGGTTTAGACAAGGGGAACGATTGTCTCCTTTGCTTTTCATGTTGGTGGGTGACGTCCTTACTTGTGGTGCTTCTTCTTGAAGGCAGTAGGTTATCAGTGGATGATGTCAGATAGGGTTCATTTATTGTTATCTCAGTGGTGATTCTCGAGCTTAGGGAAGAGAGGGAAGATGATGTGCCCTTGCTTTTTTCCATGTCATTCTGTGGTCATTTGGTTAGAAAGGAACAAGAGGATGTTTGAGAACGTTAGATTCAAGACACAGCTTATTATTGAAACTATTTTGAGGTATGTTTCTTTCTGGATATCTGTACTCTTGGAGTTTAGAGATTTACTCATGTCAGGTACGATTATAGAATGGTCTTTGTTGGCACACTCATCCTTTTTTGTACCAATACCTGTGGCTGTGTGGCATCCACCCAAAGAGGAAAGTGTGAAACTCAACTTTGATGGATGTTCAATTGGCAATCTAGGGCTGAGTGGGTAGGAGGTATTTTCAATGATGCTAGGGGTATTATTATTCGTTCTTTTTTCGGTCAACTAGAGGAGGGCAACACTTTGAAGGCAGAAATTTCAGCATAAATTTTTGGTTTGCAAGAAGCTTAGAAGCTTCGGCTTCTTACTTTGGAGGTAGAGAGTGACTCGGCTTCAGTCATCTCTTGTTCCCAAGTGTCCATAGTTAGTCCTTTCCCCCTCCATTTGTACGGAATAACCATCATCCCCTGTTTTATTTGTCTCAGAGTCTACTCCTTCTGTAACAATTCCATTACCTTCTGTTTCATTTCCCCTTGTACATTATTACCTTTCTTCTCATTCTGCTGGTGCTCAGTTGGCTTTGGAGTAACAAGAGCGTCTTGTTCAATCTATCTTGGCTCAGTCCTCCAAGACTCCTGAGGAAAGTCCAGTCCCAGGAAGAGACAAGTGAAGTTGCACTCTTCCAAAAGGAAATTGATCATCCATCGGGCGGCATGCTCTTCCTCACCATCCTATACTTTAAATGCGCGATTTTCTTCACAGAATTTCTTTGTTTGCTATATAGAATGCTTTTTGTCTCATTTTTAGTCCATTTTACATGGATGCATTTTTATCTATTTCTTAAATATCACAGGCATTAGAGCGTCTCTTTTGTGCTTGCTATGTTGTATATTGATCCTCTTGTCAATTTTTTATTCAGGGACTAGGTCGGCTATCTCTGGTTGCTGCCTCTGCTGCTAATGTAGTCCAAGCAGGCACGAAAGACCTCACTTCCAAGGTATTTGACATTCCCATGTATCGCAAATTTACACATGTTTAGTTTAATGTTTAATCTGCTGCTAAGGTCTGCTTAACTGTATTATTATGAAGAACTCCAATGTATCACGCATTTAGTTTTCTTGTTCAAGGCAGCATCTGGAAATTAAGCTAGTTTTTTTTTTTATCATTCGTAGTCCTAAATAGGGAAGGAATTTGCACTCCATAAATAAGTGCCTTTTTTTTTTTTTTTCTTTTTTTTTTTTTTTTTTTATATATTTCAGTTATTGAATGATCGATTAGGATCATGATGGTTTGTTCCATTAAACATATGTAGCGAATATGCTGCTGAGGTCAACTAGTTTGATATATAAATTGATTGGCTGTAGCTTTGATATTTCTGTCATCTTGTTGGAAACTTTTAACAATGGTCATAAAAGCATTTAATATTTCTATTTGAACAAAATCAACTACTAAAGCCTTTTACAGGTGAGAGAAGGGGGCTATGATTACAAGGTAAACGAGACAGTGAATGTGGTGACCACAAAAACTACCGAGATTGGGCAGAAGACATGGGGTATCATGAAAGGAGTCATGGCTATGGCATCACAGAAAGTCGAGGAATACACCAAAGAAGGAATCAACTGGAAGGTAGACGATTGGCAACAAAATGAAAATGGGAAAAATGGTTATTATGAAGAGTTTGGGCTGGAGAGCAAAGCGCCGAACTCTTCTTCTGGAGGGGGGCACTCGTCATCAGTGAGACAGTTCAACTCTTCCAATTCTAGCTCCTGGGATGACTGGGGAAGTAACGATAATTCCCGAAAGGAAGAAGAACCCGGTAAAGAAGCGGCATCCCAGAATGGGGATAGCTGGGCAGGATGGGATGATGCCAAAGACGACGGGTATGAAAATTACTACTACAACTCTGCCAACAAGAGTGCAGTAGTAGCAGGTCAGAATGGCAAATCCAATGCCTCGTGGACAGAGGGTGGCTTCCTGTAAGTTTAATCCTTTCCCCTGCCCTTTTGTTTTTGTCTGATGGGAAGGAAAGGGCTGTGTGTAGAGATAACTATTGTAACTGTCTGACAGTGGAGCGAATTGCCCAACACAAAATAGAACTCGTGCTTGCCAAGCACGGAAAAAACCTTTATGGATTGAAAATTGGATTCTGTCCAGATATGTGAAGAATGTAATAGCTACTTATTTTCGATTCGTATTACAATTTCACCAGTAATGTTTGTCAAAAGGTTTTTTTCCTTCCTCTTTTTTCTTTCCTGTTTGTTGTTGTTGCTGCCGCGATGGATGTTGCCTTATTAAAGGTACCTTTGTGGAAGAAAATGAAGAGACATTATTGTTGGGCATTTTTGCCCTTGTTCTTGTGAATCCTGGAACAGAAGGATCATTTATGCTTATTATAGCAAATCAATAACCTTTAGCAAGATTGATTAGCTTTGATTTTTGATATCCCCTTCTAAAATGCAAACTGAAAATCCACAATGCAGAAGCAAAATACACATTTGATGAGTTATTGGATTTGTTCTTGGTCGTTTTCAGTGATCGCTCTTGTTGAAATTGGTTCAAGCTAGACAAAAAGTTGCCACTGGAATACTTGAAACTTTCAGTTTCCAGGTGAGAAGTATATACAAATATTGCATATATTTTTCGATTGACTGTAACTACATAAATATTTGAAAAAAAAAATATTAGGAATAACCATTTACACTTATTTTATAGTATTCTATCACACTGAAGAGGCAGTGGGGATTGTAGTAAAATTGCCGGCCACGGCATCTTTGCCGTTGACGATTTTGGACACGGGAGTCTCCGTATGAATTACATTATGCTGTTGTATCACAAGCACAGAGGACACCACACCATGGCCCGGTGAAGCCAAGATATCTCCAATCGGTCCCAATTCAGCGTGCTCAGCCACTCGATCAGCCAGCTCTGCCACCATCGTAGATGGGAATCGGCCTTTCCCTACAATTATCAGTTCGTATTCGGCACTTTGCCCGATTGCCATTACCCCTTCGACGATGTTGCTTGCCACCTTCTCCACGTACTCCGCCATCCCATCCCACCTTCTCCTGAACTCTGCAATGGCTGCCACATCTAGCTCCTGAAATCACATAAAAAACAATGTAAGTTCACTTTCATAATTTTGCAGCTAAAATTATCAAGGACGCAGGCATCTGTTTCTTCCTGGATTGTATGAGCTGGTCCAGATTACAGAAGCTGCTGAAATTGCATTTCAAAGAGGTTTTGATAACCAGCCCAAAGATTTCCATATAGTGACAGTGACTAATTTGGGTTGATGTAGGAACAAGCTTACCTAGCTCGGCTGGGGTCATGCGAGCTGAGCTTGACCTCAATACTTAGGCTAGTGAGTTGAGTTCGAAAAAAAGCTCATTATCTTAACTATCAAGCTTGAGTCGAGTTTGGTAAGCTCGATTGATTAAAGCTCGACTTGGTTTGTATATATTTTTATATCATCAATTATAGTATTAATGCATTTGCAAGTCGAGGCAAATATTTTAACGAGCCAAGCTTTTGCAAGCCAAACCCGAATCCAAAATAATTTAACGAGCCTGAGCCAAAGCCTAAGCCTTGCTCAAGGTTTACGAACCGCAAACCTCGAGTCATTTACAATCCTAGGTTGATGCGAGTTAAAAGCTTAAAATCCGTTCAAACAAACGGATTTGATCGTTATTTGGTCGGTAGACTTAGACGAAGATCTTTTGTGAACCTGGATTAGGTGAACCACGTGAGGTTGACACCGGTCCTTATGTGAACCCCACTAAAAAGGATGACTATCTTAATTGGTGATCGTCGTCCTTTTGTTGTAGCCCCACTTGGGGACAGTTGTCAACATCACACCAGGTTCCAAAGAGATCTTTGTCGTTGCAAGCTCACTACACAACCGACGTGTTTTAGATAAACAAAAATCTTTTGTGAACCTGGGCTATATGAATTTTGTGAGAAACTCACACGAGATTGACACTTATCCTAAACGAACTCCGGGTGATCATTCTAATTCATTAGATCTCATTAGGACTTTAGAAATATTAATGACGCTTCTCATTAAGGTCCACTTGAAAGACAAGTGTCAATCTGATGTTAGGTTGACAGGTTCACTCCATTTTATTAGATTTAAAAGTTAATTCTACGAAAAGAGAAGAGTTGGGGAAAAGAAGGGCTCACCATTTCTCTCTCGCGATCCATAGCCGCAGTGGAGAAGCTATAACTATTCTCTTTGCATTTCTCCGATGACGGCCGTAACGTAACGCCATTACTATCGGCCCCTTTCTTCTCAACGAACCTCACGACCGTCACCCTAACTCCCGGATGCTCCGCCATTCTCCCACCCAACTCCAA
>JAUPMG010000013.1:12398388-12414863 GCA_031762675.1 Pachysandra terminalis | reverse complement strand
TATAGTATAAGTAATATTTAACAAGATTAAAGATAAATATAGGTATTTAAAAAAAAAAACAAAAAAATCATAAATGTGCTGGACAATTTGGGCTACCCAGTACATTTGGCCCGTGCTGGGCCTGGCACGACACGGCCTACTTGGCACGGCAAGGCACGGCCCGCGCCATTAGGCCCGCGTGCCTCGTGCCGTGCTGGGCCTGGGATCATGGTTACGGGGCACGGCACGGCCTGAAAAATTATCGGGCCGGGCCGTGCCAGGCACGAAGCACGCGCGCGTTCGTGCCAGGCCGTGCCGTGCGGCGCATTTGTACACCCCTATACCTTTCAACGTTAGAAAAAGAGTATATTCGACAAACCTCTTATTAGGTTTGGTATAATACCCACGTATTTTTTCCTATGCTTCTTAAAAGGATAAAAACATTCTTTTATTATCTTTATTCGGACATAGACCTCCTCTACACTAACGACGTTAACAGAAATGATCAATTTTTACATGTTTTAAATTATTTTACCCTTATATTTAAACTTACACTCTCCACCACTACCATCATTAATGGTGGTGGAGTGTGGGATGGTAAGTTTAAATACAAAGACAAAATAGTCTAAAATATATAAAAATTGATAAATTTTGTAACATTCCGTTACTGGAGGAGAGTATGTCCGAATAAATATAAGAGAGAGAGAGAGAGAGAGAGAGAGGATGTATTTGCCTTTAGGAGATGTATACGACTATTATACCAAACCTCACTTAGGTTTGTGGAATTTATCCGACGGTAAGTTTTATCACCTTAGGCAAATCAAACATCGCCGATCTGTAGAACGGTGGAGCCGTGGAATCGCAGTACTCGGCTTCGAACCGATAACATGAACGCGAAAATATGGAGTGGACAGTGGACGAGAGGAAATCATTCCTTTTTCTCTAATGATGCTCTTCTTCTACGGTCGAGGTTGCTTCCACGCCTTTCTCACCAATCGGTCCAAAGACCTTATCTTATGAGTCGTTGATTTTCACCGTTAACCGGACCGCCACGACCGTTCGGATGCTGTCTTGTCTCTTTGGGTCCCATTGTCAGTCATATTAACCCAATCAAGAGTACGCACTTGTCGATGGCTTACCTGGAATCACATTATATTCGGTTTAGGTCCTCAAAGCATCTGGGGATACCTTCCTCCATTTTGCAGCAACGTAAGAAAGTGCCTTTAAACGGAAATAAGAAAGAAGCGGGAATGCTCGTAGCTGCTTGGCTCCCTCTTCTTCGTGCTTGCGTTTTCTAGGGTTTTCTTTTCATTCTCCTTGTGATTTCGAGATCTGAAACTTTCTTTCTGAAGCTCCGGTAGAAAGATCGGATTCTTCCGGTTCTGTTTGAGAGTTTTGATCAATTCAGGTACACTTCAGATTTTCTCGTCGAGTTTGTCTAATCGTTTCTAGTTTTTATTTTCCCCGTTTAAAGCTTTATTTCGTTAATCTGGTGTTTTCTTTTTGGTTATGAGCTTCTGAATCTGTTAGAGGTTATTGTTCGTGTTTATGAATCTGTATTTTTTTTCCCTGCTTCGACGATGTACAGTTTGATGGTTCTGGTTGCATGTTTTGATGAATTACTGAATCGGTGTTGGTTTTATCTGGATTTCGTCTTTGAAACTTCAGTTATCTCTTTTTCAGGTTCTGAAATTCTCTTTCTGAAGCTCAGGTAGAAAGATCAGATTTTCTCGTCGTGTTTTTATAATCGTTCCTAGGGTATTTGTTCCCTGTTTAAAGCTTTATTTCGTTAATCTGCTGTTTTCTTTTTGGTTATAAGCTTATGAATCTGGTGTTTATGAATCTGGTTTTGTTATTTTCTGCTTTGACGATGTACAGTTTGATCGTTCTGGTTTCTTGTTTTGATGAATTACTGAATCGGTGTTGATTTCATCTGGACTTCGTCTTTGAAACTTCAGTGATTCCTGTTTCAGGTTCTGATTGTAGTAATCGTTGTTGAAGTGGTTACCATATGGTCGAGGCTCCTTCGAATCTGTATTCGATTTACAAAGTTCCTAGTGTAGATTGAGACGTTAAGGTTGATTTTTAATTAGATCTGGTGTTGATCTGCATAAAAACGTTTATATCGTCGAACTAATTTTTGCAGGCACTAAGTGCAGCAATCCTTCTAATCTTTCATTGTGGTCGTGGAAATGGGAATTTCTTCCGTGCTGATGTTAATTCCTGAAGTCGTTTTTTTTTAATTTTTAATTTTATTTTGGTGTGGTAGAAGTCGTCTTTCTTTTTGGTTTCGTCCTTTTTTTGCTGCTACATGTCGAGGGGAGATTGATCTTAATTATTCTTCTAGTATTTGTATGTTTAAGAAAATCGTGTTATTGATCAATTTGCAAAACCTAGCCGTTAGATCTAAAGCTTAGAAGGAACAAGAGATTTCTCTCATTAATTGTTTCTCTCTACTTCCGTTACAAGCGCATTTTGGTGAATAACATTAATCAAATCTTGTATTACTGTTAGCTTGCCAGGGTATTTATGCTGGATCAGTTTCAGTTTTCAATTTGCATTTCCTTAACTGGTGCGTTTTCTTTTTTTCCTTTTTATTCTCTTGGTCTTCTAATGTTCATTTCAAGGAGTAAGAAACGGTGCTTGGTTCGTCGTTCTATAAAGACACCCTCATAAAGTGTAAGGAAGAGATTCTGCTCACTCAATGCTCATATATACGCTAATTGGTATTGGATGATGATTATGTATTTCGGAATTCTTAATTGGGTTCTTATTGTGATACATTGGAAATCCTGTTAGATTTCAGAAGGGAAAGTCTACATTTCTTGGAACACTTCCTTCGGAGTGAAAATGCAATTTGACTAAACCAACCTTATACGTCATCTGTTCTGAACTAGATCATATTAAATGGCGAAACTTATCTGATTTTTGGACATATTTCTAAACTATCTAGCTGATCGTCCTCTGTAGTTCCTGAAGCCTCAATAGTGAACAGTTGATGAGCTCATTTTTTATTTTATTTTATTTTAAGGAAATGATCCCATTTCTGTCCTGTACCTATTCCCTGTTCAACGAATTTGGCATTTGAAAATATCCAATTTGATTCTAGTTGGATAGCGCACTTGACATGACCGTTATTTGATTTTCATTATCTTATTGTTGGTTGTCTAGCTTGGTGCGTGGAAATGGTATAATTTTACATGCATGGTGTTATTGGCAGTGCTTTTGAAATTTCCTTTGTTGTTGACATTGAAGTTGGTCTACATTCAACTTGGGCAACTTGACAATCGGTTCACTTTGTTGAGCGTTAAATATGGTGTGTATCATATCTGAACCCGACCCTAACCCTAACCCAAACTTTGGCTTACCAATCCCGTTCCACTATGGCCGGGGCTGTTTAACCCGTCCCATTGCCTATGTGTATGAATACTTCTACAGGGAATCATTTCTCTATCACATTCCTCAAGTAGATATCATTAGCTGAATCATGGAATGTGATCCTCTCTTGATCCATACAATAACAATAACAATGACAAAAATGTGCGTCATCCCAACTAATTGATTTGGGCAATATGTATCCTGTTTTGCCATTCCAACTTGTCAATCATTATCTCTTTTGTTAGAATGCATGCCTTATGATCACGCCTGGAGAGAAAGCAAGAAACTTGTAGTAACATCCTTGAATCTTTTATAAGAATTACTGTTCTTTTTAAGTTCCATTTTAAATATAACAACGTTTGTGCAACCTACTCTTTGAGAATCTTATTGGTAGTTTGAGTTAGTATGTTATTTTGCACCCTCATAATTAATGCTTCAAAATGCATCATTGGTTTTAAGACTAGCTGGATTGAAAATGTGTAACTCGTATCTTTTCAGCTTGTAGCCATGACTCCACCTATTGAAACTCCAAACAAAGCTACTGACTCAGACCAGTCATCAAAGCCATCTCTTAATGAAAGAATACTATCATCCTTGTCCCGGAGAGCGGTTGCTGCACACCCTTGGCATGATCTTGAGATAGGTATTTATATTATATCGTAAATCCTATTACCTCTTAACTTTCTCTTAGAGAATAGAATTTATAAATAGGTTGTTTATATTTTAGGTATACCATTCAGAACCAAATATGTAATTATTACCAAATCTTAAAATTTAATTTTCTATTTGTTGATGTAAGATATTGTATTTATTGTTTTGTAATTCTTGATGTAGGACCTGGGGCGCCAACAATTTTCAACTGTGTAAGTATACCAAACTCTATTTTCTGCAGAATAGTTGATAACTAACTTTAATCTATGAGTAGCATTTTGAGGTCTGACTGGCATAGATGATTTATGAATCTTAAAATAAAGGTCAAAGACTGAAGTCATTGGTATGTGTTGATGCCTTGATGGTTGGATGAAAATTTTGCTTAACAAAACTTGAAGAGTTTTTTGGTTATGAATTATATGGTCTTTCATTGAAATATTTTCATACATGTCTCACAAAAAAGTAATCGGGACCTATCCTTTGATGGATCCTTTTCAAGATATCATTTATGCCAGATGTTCATTATATGAAGTGATCTACGCAATTGGTTTAAATGGTTACATTACATGTTCAGGTTATGCCGGCTCTGGTTGAGAACATCCTGAGTTGCCGACACTGCCATCTTCATTCCATGCTTAGTTATTACTGTGCATATTGTAGTAATAGCACATAAATATTGGATTGCAGATTGTCCCACATATAATTCTGTGATTCAATTAATGTTGGTGATGCATTCTGCTAAATGTGTGTACTCATTCGTGAACTGTTCCTTCTCCCACTTGGGGCAGTGAGAACTTTTATTTTGCCAATGATTTTATGAAATGATGACAAGATCTCCATGATTGGTTTGGATACCAAGGCTAGAGGACTAGAGTTGTCCTGTCAAACTTAAGAGACTAAAAGGTCTTAGTTGTGGGCATACTCTCTTTATGGCAACCAATCTTCTTATGTGGTTTATGAAATACTTTTTGGTTCTCAAGTATGAAACTTTGACTTCTATCATGTAGAACTTACGGACTTTAAAATATTTGTGTTGGTTTGAAATTTTTACGTATTGACCTTCCATATACCAGTTCGGCTCGTTGATATGAAGCTCATCGTTTGACAAAGTTACACATTAATGAAAAAGATTGCTAACGTTTGCAGGTGGTGGAAATAGGAAAAGGCAGTAAGGTGAAATATGAACTGGACAAAACAACTGGACTGATCAAGGTAATTAATAAACCTATCATCAAATGTACTTTAAGTCTTTAGTCTCATAATGCAATTATTTATTGTATATATATGTGCAGGTTGATCGTGTACTTTACTCATCAGTTGTATACCCCCACAATTATGGGTTCATCCCACGTACCCTTTGTGAAGACAGTGACCCTATAGATGTCTTGGTTATCATGCAGGTATACTGTTTTTTACATTCATTATTATTTCAAATGTCACGGTTTCACACTTAAGCGTGCAGAAGTGCAGGTTGATGCATACAATATAAACATACTATACAGTATACACAAGTAATGACTGAACTGTTGTCACCATTTGTGTGCTGCCCAATACCCTAAAATTTCTATGTACAATGTTATCTTAACCTTCCAAAGAGCTAAAATGGGCACAGATAAATGGAAAGTGTGGTTTAATTTTGGGAT
The DNA here is from genome assembly GCA_031762675.1 of Pachysandra terminalis. Taxonomy (NCBI): domain Eukaryota; kingdom Viridiplantae; phylum Streptophyta; class Magnoliopsida; order Buxales; family Buxaceae; genus Pachysandra; species Pachysandra terminalis. The sequence continues at coordinate 12,409,212 of JAUPMG010000013.1, read as the reverse complement.
TAAAAAGCTACATATTAGAAGCTAAGGTTCTGTATCAGAATGTTGGGGTTATGATCCCTCCAAAAAAGGTCCTCTGAGTGCCCAATCCATTCAACAAGTCATTTGGCCATATATGTTAATTTCAATGATCAGTTGATCAACATTTATTCTTTTCCAATTTTTCTTCTGCCCTTATTATCCTCAGTGTGGCCAACTTATGCAGGAACCAGTTCTTCCGGGATGCTTTCTTCGGGCTAAAGCCATTGGCCTCATGCCCATGATCGATCAGGTAGATTTTTTCACATGGCATAATTTTTTATTTTTGGCCTTTTGACCAGAAGCATCAATGTATTTTGGCATTTATGTCCACAGGGAGAGAAAGATGACAAAATAATTGCAGTATGTGCCGATGATCCCGAGTACCGACACTTTAATGATATCAAGGACCTCCCACCTCATCGCTTGGCTGAGATCCGGCGCTTCTTCGAAGACTGTATCCTTTGACCATTTCTCGACAAAGTAAATTCAAACTACCATCTGACATGCATTTGCAATTTTATTCTGTTCTCCGTCTTTTTTTTTTCTTTCTCCGGGATGCACTACATCTTTCTTTGTGTAAGAGAACAAAGCATAACCGATATTTGCAGTTTGTTTTTTAACCATTGAAATATCAGACAAGAAGAACGAAAACAAGGAAGTTGCAGTGGACGAGTTCCTACCAGCTTCTACTGCCTATGAAGCAATCCAGCACTCCATGTAAGGAATTCTCTCCAGCATTTTTGTTTCATTTTGTCATAACTAGAGTATCTCCTACATGCATTAGAGACCTATGGGTTTCTGCATTTTTGCTGATTTGTTGAAATGGTTTACTGATCCGTTCAGATGGTAGGATTAGGGATGTACATGCGTGCTGCATGTGCTGGCCCGGGATGAATTATTTTGTGCCGACCATGCTTTGTGCCTAATTTTCGAGTCCCAGGTATGGTCAGGCACACGGCACTATTATTGTCGTTCTTGGCCGTGCCGGACTGGGCTTCGTGCTTTGCCTATAAATTGGGTAAAAGTGAATCATGCTCGTGCTCGTGCCTGGGCCCGGCCGTGCCATGGCCATGGCCATGGCCAAGGCCCCAGGCCTAGCACGGCATGATAAGGCTTATGTGCCATGCCCGGCATGCGCGGCCCAACACGTTTGTACATCCCTAGGTAGAATCATAAAATCTGATCTCTCTTGGGACACAGCGTATAGATCCTATTCATTATTTTTCATCTGTTTTGTTGAAGGGATCTTTATGCATCCTATATAGTGGAGAACTTGAGGCGGTAGCCGCTTCATCTCATAGAAGATGAATAAGCTTGGAGTTTGTGGAGTACTTTTGCTTCTCATATATGCTTTTGCTTTCACTTGGAAGGAATCTCTATAATATTTGTATGGTCATGTTGATGTCACAGAACGTCTGCTACACTATATAGCCTAGTTTAAGGGATCTGTATGATTCAGCCAGTTCATGCAAATTTTCATACAAATAGTAAAGAAATCAAAAGTGCTACTATATATCATCTGGCTCTTCATGGGTATGTTCAGAGCTTAGACATTTTTGACGTGGGCTCTTTGCTATAAGGCTGCGTATGGCCCATCTTGTGCTTTTGGATAAGCATTCCTTAGATAAGTAGTTCAATGAAAGCACTTATCTACAGCAACAATAAACTGCTTACTTGAAGAAAATAACATTTGGTAAATACATTTATTTAAGTGCTTGTGAAAGTTTAGGAGTAAAATAGGTATTATGAAAATATTAGTGAAGTTTTGAAATAATATTTATTTAAGTGTTTATAAAAATTTAGGGATAAAATAGGTATTAAAAAAATATTTTTAAAATTTAGAAATTGCTTCCTGCATAAGTGACTTAAGGAAAGCTGGTCTCAGCTCTTTATGCGTAGCCTTTCTCTATTGCTTATGGGTAAGCGCTAACCCATTAGGTGTTACCAAACACACTTCTAATTTTAAAACGTATTTTAATAAGCTATAAGCTGAAATAAGCACTTATGTAAGTCTGACCAAACACAGCCTTAATTTTAAAGCGTACTTTAATAAACTATAAGCTGAAATAAGAATTTATAAGCCGGGCCAAACATAGCCTAAATGTTTCATGATCTGATGCGGTGCATTGGATCCAACATGGTTTTATTGTTTCACCCTTTACAAGCTCTATATGATTTTGGTTAGTCATTAAATATATATTTATATGTGGTGTCAGTGTGTGCATTGATGCGTGTCAAATAAGCATACAGGCGTCGACTAGATGGAATGGAACACACCCACTTATGTGAACCAATGGAATGTTAACTTGTACTCCCCGTTTCCGGTGGGCCATATAAGCCTTGGGGAAAAACTCTGCTTGTTAAATCTAGATTTGATTTTATTTGCCTGAATATCGACCCGTGAAGTTGAAAGCAGGTTCGTAAGCTTTACTAGTGCTAGAGAAGAAATACAACAGCAGCCTAAAGAACACTTGGAAAAGTTGCATAACCAGCCTAGGATCGAATCAGCCTTTAACCTTTATGTATTAAAATAGCTAAAAAAGAGAATGAGAATTAGTTGTGCTTCAAGCATATGCTGAAAAGATCCTCTCGATCCTCACTTTTACCCCTACAAAAGCAACCGTTTTAAACCTTCTCCATTACTTATCGATGCTGGAAGATCATTCATCATCATCATCTTCATTTTGCTCTAACCAGTGATTTCTACTTGGGGTTTTTTAATGGAGTCCAAGGCCAGCAGCAGCAACAACAACAAGGATGACAAAGAAGATGAGAAAGGTTGAACTTGAAGGGATTGCTTAATGTTGACCATATGGGCAACTAAGTTCCTTTGGCAATGTATCATCCACCTGAAGATTAGTATGGCTATGACAGTATCACTTGAAGCTATCAAGTTATTAAGATAAAACCTTATTTCCTTCCTTCTGCCACTTTATATTACACAATGTCCTCGTATTTATATATTCTATGTTTCACAGATCTTCATGCTCATTTCAAGTTCTTCGAACTTTTATGGGAGAGTTTCTATATTTGATTATTCTTACAATTTGGTTAAACAATTGCAATATTTTGGGTGGTCAACGAAAATAATAGACCAAAAGATATTGCATAGTCCAAGCAAGAGGATCACTTTTTTTAAAAAAAAAAAATATTGGATGACTTGATTCAACTAAAGTGATTTTCAGCTATGGCTCAGTGTATTTGCAGCGAGAAAAAGGTCGACTATGTTTGCAACTCAATTCTTAGTTTCGACTTAGTCCCAATCAGCGTCGATGAACACCATTTACAGAACAAAACTGTTCTCTACCATCATCATGGCTTAGAGGGTGCTTGCCATTACAGTAGTCCCCATCTGTAAGGGTGGACAAATGGGTCACGCCTGCCGACCCAACAGAATAAGGCTCGTGTCGTGCCTTGCGTAGTTTCAGACCCATCAGGTCTAGTACAGCATGACTATTATCATGCCGTGTAGGGCCGCGCCTTACTATGAGCCATAAACCCAGGCCCGGTCCAGTACTATAAGGCTTGTTGTGTCACATCATTGTGCCGGGCCAGAACATACGGCCTGGCAAAATGATGTTGAGAGCAACTGGTCTTATCACTTATGCAGGAAGTTAATTCTAAACAGTAATAATATTTTCATAATACCTATTTTACCGCTAAACTTCTTTAATAAATGCTATTTCTAAACTTTAATAATATTTTCATAATAATTATTTTACCCATAAACTTTCATAAGCACTTAAATGAATATATTTACCAAACACTATTTTCTTCAAGTAAGCAGTGATAAGTGCTCTCATTGAGTCACTTATCCAATGAGTGCTTATTCAAAAGCACAAGCCAGACCAAACACGGCCTTAATTTCAAATTAATCTCAATCAGCATCAGTTGGGAGTTGAATGAGAAATGACTAATCATAGACTAGTAATGTATGGAGGAGAAAGGCCATATCCATACACTGAGAATAAGAGGATAACTGTGGTATCGGTTCCTGCCTTCTTGGCATCTAAAAACATAAACCAGTAGCATGAGAATGACTAATCATATCCTGACATGGGCAGTAAGTCTTGAATTAAAATCAAAACAGAACAACCAAGCCAAAAAAGAAAAAATACAAAATTCCCAAATATACTAAATCCTCACAGCAGTATGCAGAAAGGAAAAAAAAAAAAAAAAAAAAACCCATCCTCAGATAAAACTCTTCCTAGTAGAAAAACCCAAGCACTTTACCACCAACATTCTTTCTCCTAGCCTCTTCATGATCCATGATGCCAGCAGATGTTGTCAACACAATATATCCAAACTGCAAGATTTTATCCATTCATTATCACAAACTACAATATATATGTATGACTCAAATTATAATGATTCTGCTAGGTTGAATATGTATATCGTGAACATATGTAAAGGAAATATTCCATGCTCCAATCTCCAACACAGGAGAGAGATCTATAAAGCAACCCTCATCTATTCACCATTTCCATCCAATCTGACTCAATTTTTTTACTTTAAATTATGACAAAAAGGCCAGAATAAAGAATCTATATACACTACGGTTGAGTTTGGAACCTTGGATTTCTACGAAAAAAGAAAAGAAAATGCTAGAGAAATCACTTTCTCCTGTTAGGTTGAAGAAAGAAAGAGATGGGGATAGAGAAAATAAGTTAAAAAAATTTCTCATTGGGGATCAAAACCTTTTTCCTAAAAAAGGTTTTGAAAGGAGAAAAGAAAGACCATGAGTACTCCCCAATACTCCAACTTAACCCATGACGTCTATTGTATTTCCTTATTAGTCAATCAATCTTGTTGAAATATATGAGAACTCGCTAAAATATATTAGTCAATCAACCTTTTTGAATTTTATTTTTTCTTTTCTCCCTATATCTCATCTTAACCAAACACTTGAAAAGAAACAGTAATCATTTCCTTTATGTTCTTTTCTACCTTCTTCTAAAATTCAAGGTTCCAAACACAGTCCAAGGAATCCATCAAAATTGACTACTTTATTCTGTTCCCAAATATCAGTGGCCTGACCAATAGATAGTTAAAGAGTAAGTATGAAATGCTAACCTGTCTTGATGGAAGCAACCTTGCAGTCCAAGGCTCAATATCCTTCACACCAACATCAAAACGAGGACTAATAACCCCACATTTGTTCAGTCTTCCATTCAGTTCAACCACAATTTTGCCAGACCTGTGATCATCAACATACTCAAATTCTCCAATATAACCTGCAGAAACCAAAATCACAATAAATAAACAAATACTAAAAAAATGACATTTAATAAATTAATGAAAATTAACAATGTAATTAAAAAAGTGAATGGTGCGAACCATGCTTCTGCATGACCAGAAGGAACTTGATGATCACTTTTGAAGATGGTCTGATCATGACCTGTCGCTTCCCCCTCTTCTCTGCATTGTACATGCTCTTAAGAGCATCATTCAAGACGCTGATTCTCACCATCCTCACGCTGTTGCAAGAATTATATCCCAGGCATCAGACAGATAGCAAATGCCAACAAATAAAACATAAAGATTTGAAGAGAGAAATAACGACAGACAAGATAACCTTGTAATATGGAATAAAGAATTGTAACCCCACTACAAAGAAAGCAATTGCAGGAATTTTATTTTAATAGCTTGTCCATGTAAAAGATTGTTCTGATGGAGTGAGACCAAGAAGTCAATTTACTCAGTTACATAACGTTGTTAATTTTCTTTTTTAGCGTTCTTTTTCTTTGATTGTAACCAGGACATATAAACCAATTGGGAAACAAGAACATGTGAGCTCACCAAAAGCAATTTTCACATTTCTTTTCTCCAACTAATGCAGGACTCAATCAGAATGAAGGTTGCCTGCTATTCTTCTTTCTTGTGAGTGTATCATACACCAACCTCATGGGGCTCAAGCACATGCTTAAATTTTTTATATCCTTTACTGCAAATATCCAACAACGCTACAACAGATCCCATCCCGCTTCTTAGTCATATATTGATAAAAACTTTCTACAGGTAGGAACAGAAAGAAATGAAATTCTAGGAGGGTAACTTGAGAGAGAGAGTTTATGTTTCAACTAAACATAAATTCAACAACTTAACAGCATTCTGGATGCTTCTAGAGCAACATTTAAATCCATGTGAGCGACGGAGGATATCTCAAGAAAATGTAGTCTTAAAAGCTTATACCAATAAAACCACTAGACATTGAGCCAATACAACTAAAATGAGTAAGAATGAAGTGAGACATTATCAGCAACTAACACATCTCAAATCCAAGACAAATGACTTGGCAGATTGACCCACTACTCAAGAAAAACTTTAACTTGGAAAAACATCCAAAATAAATCATTTTGGCCTCATCCAACCTCCTAGAACGAAGATCGATACAGGTGGAAGTGAGATGCCTCACGAGCTATGCTGCATAGGTACAGGTACGTGTGTCGGAGCCTGACATGGGTATGAGGTGTCAGATTCGACAACCCATAAAAAATAGGATTTGAGGACACGGTTATATATTAAAATTTTTATCAAATCTTCATCTCCTCCTCCTCCTCCTTACATGGACACAGCATGGGTGTGTCCATGTCTTGTCAGTGTCCGAATCCGTGTCCACATTTTTTTTTTTTTTTTTGATAACCAAGGTGTTCGAGCCAGCTTGGAAGTGAAAGGGTACTACACGAGGACTTCCCAGGAGGTCACCCATCCTAGTACTACTCTCACCCAAGCACACTTAACTTCGGAGTTCTGATGGGATTTGGCGTCCACATATATGGACATGGGATTCGGCAGGTTGATGGAGGTGTCCATGTAACATAGCTAGTGACAGTTTCATAGTAGTTATGAAAAATGTTGGAATAAACTTTATAAGAGGCAAAAATGCACTGCAAACTAACCTTTTCACCTCTTTAATTATAAACAAGCTGCTAAGTGCTAACTTCAGCTTATGAACTCTCTTAGAAGAAAGTCGTACATCAAACCCTGAAATAGTGAATAAAAAAGCAATTGCAATTACCAGATCAACCCCCTGTTTTTATATTGTTGTATGATGAGATTTCACCAACAATTCCTAAGCACAACCTGTTGGTGGGTATCAAGTTCCCATTCAAATTATCAATCGCCAATACTTTCCACGCACAATCTATGTGTGCATCTCAATTTCCCATTCAAATTATCAACAAAATCTATATATAGGCTACTAACAAAGGTCTGTAGTTATTCCAATCCGTTTTTTGCACCGACTGCCTTCCGATACAGGTGACGACTGCATTACTACAAGGATGATAAGAGGGATTATGGAGTTGAGAAGAGCAAACTCAACTCGTCCCACAGGTAGGTAACTAAAATAGACACAAAAGAATGAAAATGTGTTGTCCATCAAACAAGCACCTCATGCTGATCAAGAGTGTGAACCCCATGAATCATGGCACTCGTACACTGATCATGAGACATCTGACCTGTTGCGTTTCTTGTAGCCAAGCTAAGGGTTGACAATACAGACAACATGGGCAGCTGTGTGGCCAATGAATCTATGGCATAATCCACACCCAAACACCTGCAGCAATACAAATCATGTGGACGGCCACCTGTCCAGCCTTCTCTTGATCACATAGCATTCCTACAACAAACTGTACCCCACCCTTAGCGTGATGCCAAGACGGATGGGAATGACACCACCCTCGTAGTGTGACGTAAAGTTGGTGGCGGTGAAAAATTAACTATGTGACATAGCTTCAAGTCACTAACAGGAGAAAACTTCCAGCTTGGTGTTGTAATAGTGGTACCTAGGTGATTAATGTTTAGAAAATGCTATTTAAAAGCGCCTTAAAGCTTACTTTTCTTTTGGTAGGTAAGCTGCCAGCTACTGGGTTTTTCACCCAAGCCACCTCAAACAAGGAATTTCAACCCAAGTTTATTGATTTTCACAACCAAATCTTAGATGAGCTTAAATACAGAAATGTGGAACACTATCACAGGATCAGGCTTGCGGCAGCCGACTTATGGGTCCCATTTACAGAATCATGTATACAAAGAATCGAAATAATTAAATAATTCAAAATCTTATTTTTCAGAGATTCTGTTCAAAACTTTTTCATGAGTTGTTCCACCATCCGAACAAATTGAACAATATCTAATGGCTGAAGTCACTCAACTGAGCTAATTTTGATTTTCCCTTCGAGGAAAAGAACTATAGTAGCACCTAAGTTAAAATATTCGTGTGGGTATAGCTGCAAACGTGTTATCTATATACAAGCACGCACACACACACAAATATATATATATACAACAATTACGTACATACGTGCACGGTGCACACATCCATACATATATGGAGAGATAGAGAGGAAGATCTATAACCTCATGATACTATATAAGTTGATCAATTGATACAATATATGTATATAGAATTTAAATCACGAGTGCAGTTGTTATGTATGGGATCCATATAGTCAGGAAGAGAACCTCGCAGATGGTAAGAATCATCCATATATGTATATATATATATCGCCAATAATACCTTCAGCTATAAAAATTACAATCACTATATATACTTTTGAAATAGAGAAGTAAAAACCAGAGATTCTAAACAACAGGAACATAACACCAGAAATTAAGCGATTCTGTGTACGTATATTCATCCAATAGACTTTTGTTAGCACAAAAAAAAATATAAACAAATCAAAACAGAGCAACGCCACCTAAAGCTCTAAGAAATCTGAGCTCGCCATGGAAAAAAAAAAAGTAACGCGTCATCATATGGTTCGAATTAAAAAGAATGACTTCGAACGGAAAGAAAAGAGAACTCCGATTGTTAATTTAGAAGATGAAGAGATTACCTCTGAACCAGAGATCTATGGCCGCCCCTCTTAATCTCAGACTGCGGAGAGTTGAAAGCAAAAACTAGGGTTTTGGCCTTTCAAGACGAAATGACAAAAACCCTTATATATCAATACCTGGATCAGAATGACGCTTATGCCTATGGACATAGGCTTTGAGATAGGGCTGGCAATTTTGGCCCGGCCCGAAGGAGTCCGATGAGCCCGCCTATTTAAAAGCGAGTTAAGCCCCTTTTTAGACCCGTCGGGCTTGTTCAGCCCGAACTTTTGAAGTCTGAATTAATTAGTCACTTATCAGGGCTTGACATGCCGCGAATCCTCTTGAAAGAGAGGGGTGCCTTCGGAAACGCGGACACAAGTGGTGCATTGCTGTCGTCAGCTCGTGTCGTAAGGTGTTGGGTTAAGTTCCGCAACGAGTCAATCCTCATGTTTAGTTGTCACCTTGAACAGACTGCCAGTAATAAGCCAGAGAAAGGTGAGGAAGACTTTAAGTCATCATGCCCCCTTATGCCGTGGGCAACACATGTGCTACAATGGTCAGGAGGGTTTGGTCTAATTATATTTCAGGTGGCCGATAAGCTTGCAAATATTGTTGTGGTTTTCGGATCATGCTACTGGATTGGAAACCACCACCGAAGATTCTCCAAATCATGTTCGAAGATGCCTCCGGCAGGCACACTGCCAGAGACTTTTGTTCTTAGTTTTTTCGTTGATCTAACTTGTAGTTTTTCTTTTCATTACCAAAAAAAAAACTCAATACCACACAACACTTCTCTCTCTCCCTATTATGGTTCACTGCCTCACACCTTACCTGCAGTGTTTTTTTGTTCTAGAAAAATTATAAATCGGACTTAAATAATATCAAGCTTGGGCTTTCAATTACATGTCAAGGTCGGGCTTGGGCTTGATTCTTATGCCCGGTCGGGGACGGCTCAGACTTGTATTTTATCTTTTACTAATGTATAAAGCCCACCCCCTTTTGTATGCCCCTTTCTAAGGGATGACTATATTGGTCGTACCAGACCATGTTATGTTTATAAATACTAGTTATGTATTATGTTTGCATTATTTTTGCACAAGATATTATGTAAACAAAATAGTAAAAAAAAGCTCATAAATAACATCAACAATAGGATTGCTTCTGCACAAGGCATTTTGTATTATGTAAACACAATAGTAAAAAAATCTCATAAATAACATCAACAACAAGGGATGCGGTCACTGTTGGGGTCCACTCATGTGGTGGTGGGATGTGTGCTTTTGTGATGTGAATAAAGAAAAGGAAGGTTCGTGGAGACGGGCTGGTCGACCGGATAAGTTGGTCGGTCGATCGAGTGACGAAGGAAATCTCCCTGGTCGACCGGAGAAAGTGATCGGTTGACCAACCGCCGCGGGATTAGTGAAACCCTAATCCGCGCTGCTTCCTCACTATATAAAGGAAGCTATCTCTTCCTTTGTGGTTGTCTCTCGGAGATCTCTCTAAGAAACCCTAGACCTTGGGAAGGCCAAGGAGGAACCGAAATCCCTTGAAGGTGAGAAAGATGTAAGGATCTTCTATGTGGTAGAGTGTATCCATGTAACCTCCTTGAAGTGAGAGAGCGTGTGAGGCTCTTCTCTGGAGTAGGGGTGGGCTAATGGTGATTCTCTTGTAAAGGGGTGTATTCGGGTGTCCAGGGCTTGAGAGAGAGAGACAAGGGTGTATTCAAGCAATGTAGCTTGAATGTAAGTCAAGCAAGATCTGGAATCCCTTGTAGTTGAGAGAGCGTGTGAGGCTCTTCTTTGGGTTAGGGGTGTATTAGGGGATTGTGGCTTGATTTTAAGGTGCTATGGGTTGTAGAAATTTTCTCATAGTGGAATCCTTGATTGTCGTTTGACAATGGCCGTGGACATAGGTCAGTTTGGACCGAACCACGTTAACTCTTTGTGTATTGTGATTGTTTGGTGTGTTGTTTTCTTCCTGTCTGTT
>JAUPMG010000013.1:12383300-12398288 GCA_031762675.1 Pachysandra terminalis | reverse complement strand
TTTAATATTAAATAATTGAAGAGGAGAATAAATAATATAATAAAGAAATTAATTATTAACGAGTTTAGGTTGCTACACATTTAAACTTGGAATTACATGCTTTCCTACAATTCGATGGTCACTGATTTCTGATCCAGTAGAAAGAATTTATGAAAGTTTTTATTTTGCTGCCCAACGACATGTCGTCTTTTATGACAAAGTGGATTTAGTTACAATATGACTGAAGATATCTAGGCTTACGGAGCAAGGGAAACTATAATGGTAGCTAATCCAGATAGCCTCATATTGGATGGATGGATGGTCTGGATTAGCCATGGTGTCCTGCAATGTAGCAGAAATAGACTGGCTTATCAACAGAAGGGAAATAGATGGCCCAACTAGACAATTTTTTTTTCCCTGGATGAATTTTGCTGTGATCTATCACTTAGCTTGTGATATGATTTCTAGTATTAATCATTTAAGAGTTATAAATGGTTAATTCTCTTGTTCTAGAGGAGTCTACTTGATGTTTTGAGTGATGAATGATAGATTGTTGAGGGTTGCTTGCTTAGAATGAAATCTGACAATTAAGTTGCAGTTGTTTTGGAACTTTTATGTGGAACTAATAATGTTGTTTTGGATTCTGGCTACCATATGGCTATTGCAGTACTTGCCTAGATGTCACCTTTACTCACTGTTTCTTGCCTCTCTTCTTTTTCACCTCTTGTTTTGGATTCTAGCTACCATATGGGCTCCTGATGTGTACGATCTACCTGCTACTTCCTTATCTCATCCAGCGAAAACCCACAGCCAACAACGCTCTAGGACCTACAAGAAGAATGTGAAGCACAAGCACAAGGGAAAATCTTCACGAGGAAGCATCAACGATAAGAAGCAGTACCGGAAAACAGCCGGGAGGCCTGATATGCTTCTTAAGTCGCCGGCAGCTTGTGATAGATTGCGTTTACATGATATCGATCACTCCGGTGTGGAATTTGTGGACTTCAGTGTTTGCTGGACAGGATTCCAAGTGCGGGAGGAGCTTCATCAAGATTTCACTCTCTGGGTTACATTACTCAATCACAGAGCCTATATAGGGGTATGCTTTGTGTTTTTTTTTTTCCTGTTAACCGTACTATTATATCATCACTTTACTGCTGTCCTGCTGTTGTAGATAAACAAGGTTTTTTTTTTTGGTACAGAGACCAGGCAGCAGCATTAAATGTCCATGAAAACATACTGGTTTTGTTATTTGTGGTGACATTTTTCCTTCAGATTATTTCTGTTCTTGAATTTCTAATGCCTTGTACGGAAGAGTTTCAGTTCTGTGAATTGGAATTCTGTGGCGGGACTGGACGTACTTTCTTATTCTTCTCGTTTGCCTTGATCCCCCGAATCACAGCTAATGGAAATGTTTTGCCAAACCCGAACATGACTTTTGACCTACAAAATCAAGCCTATTAGGCACTAAGTCGCACAATCCGTGGGTCGGGGTGCAACTTGGGTCGGTTAAAACCGAAGCCGAACCGACCCAAATTGATTTTGGGTTGGGTTTCTAAAGGTTTGGTTTGATTTTGGTTCTGAAAATACCAAACCGAATCAAAGCGGTTCGATTTTGTGTTTATAGTACGGTTAAATCGAACTAAACTGAAACTCGACATATATATACATTCTTCTAAACGAACCGAACCGAGATCCGGTACATTCTTATTAATAAATGTTAATTATTTTATTATAATTTGTTGACCAAAGTTGCTTTTAAGCTACATAACTTCTTTTTCTATATTAACTGTCCTTGTCAATTAGTCTAAATCATCAATTTATACTAAACTGAACTAACCCAAACCAGACCGAATCAAAATTAGTAATTTATGGCTAAGTTGGTTCGGGTTTAGGGTTTCTTAGCTAACTTCGGTTCGATTTTCGGGTTAGGATTTTCGATTCTCAATTCGGTTCGGTTCAGTTCTGGATTGATATGAATACACCTCGGTTTGGTTTTGGATTGAGCTCAACCCTGCCCAAACCGAACAGAGTTGCACCCCTATCCGTATGGATGGTGTTTCCACCGCTTTGCATTTTGAGTGCGAGAATGTCCCAATTTGCAGATCTGATTTTTCTAATCCGTGGATTAGAATAAAAGTGTAAAAATGAGTTGATTTTCTTTTAATATTTTGAGTGTTTTTATGAAAATATTAAAATAGATAGGTTTTATTCTGAAAATAAAGTTAAATTAGATTGACAGAATTTGGAAGGTTAAATTGAGATTTTTTTTTCGTATTATGTCTTTTCTCTTGTATATGTGATTTGAGCATAAAAATAAAATGTCTTTAACAATTTATATGTATATATACACTTTATAGTAGGTGCTCTAGATCACAAGTTATTTTCAAGTTTTGATGCTCCGCGTTCCCGTGACTTAGATTGGACATGGAGAGGGATGGCTTACCTGCTGAACCCACCCACTCAATTATTATCACAAGATTTTGAAGACGTGTAAGATATGTCAAATAGCTAATCGTTTTAGATCGATGGAACAAGATTTTGAAGGTATTATCAAGTAGCTAATCGTTTGGCTCAACTGAAACGCTAGGAGACATTGCTATAGGAAGTGGCTAAAAATTGATCATTTCATGCAAGATGGCGATTGATTTGGAAAATCAGGGTGACAACCGAGCCAAACCTTTGAAGTGATTAAAGCTTCTCTAAATTCATGATCAGATAGAGATGTTTGTCCATCCAGTAAAGGTACCCCTGGAGTGGGAGTCAGCACAAAAATGTGAGAAATAACTTATTCCTTAAAATACATGAATAATAGTACAAGAGATGATTAACAGAAGAAAAAAGCATGCACGATTAAAGGTTTGCATGAAAAAAATGCACACAATCACTTTCTATAATCCAACGTTTTCTGCCTGCTCTTCTTTTCTTTCCCTTTTTTTTTTTTTTCATTATTTCACTTTTTCCCCCCTAATGATTTGTACACAATCAAGAAATCTTCTATAGGTGCCTCATTCAAAGAATCCCGCCGCCAACAGATAAAAAAAAAAATAGCAGCCAAAGTACAGGAAAAACAAATGGAAAATAAAACCCAATTCTACAGCTCTTGTCAAATTTCATGCACAGAAACAGGCTCCCCCATCAATGGCACCTTCTTCACTAGCATTGAGGTCCTCTGGAAAATTGTAAGCTGAAGGTCCTTTGTATAATTCAACAACTGCACAAACATGCTTCTTCAATGTAAATTACTTGAAAATAACAATAAATTAACAGTAATTAAGGTCGAGTTTGCTGGGGAGACTTTTAAGTTAAGAACACTGGTGTGACGTGGATTTCACGTGTCAGGCACATGATTAAGCAAACTCCACTTGTCCACGTGTACTTCAATGTGGCACCACTTCACAACATCACAACATGGTTTTAAGGATCGGCCGATACCGGTCCGTATTGGCTGGTCCAGACTGGGACCGGACAGGTGACAGGTTCTGCCAGTCCTGACCGGTTTCGGCAGTCCAACGACCGGTCCGGGGCCGGTCCGAAATTTTTTAATTTTTTTTTTGTTTTCTGTACCGGATCCGGACCGGCCGATACCGGTCCAGCGACCGGTTCCAGTCTTTAAAACCTTGCATCACAAACTTCAGCTCCCGTATATCAAGAGGCACATAAGCATTCCCAATCTAACTTCTTATATGTGAAGAACTCGAAAAGAAAGATTTGATGGTTCCTATTACACGTGCCAAATCTAACATACATGAATCAATGGGGCCTAGAAGAGCATATAAACATATCAACATGACCTATCAAGAGCGTCCATCGTCATCGGTCCACGTGGCAGAAACAGCCATGTCTCACCAAGTTACTAAACCTTGTGAGGCAGACCAAAATTTCTTTTGCCTATTTTAGTATAATCTTCTCTACCTTAATTCATTTAGTTTTCTGGTTTTCGATTTTCAATTAAAAACAACATCTAAGACCGAACCAGGGACCAGACTGGATGAACTGGTCAACCATGACCCAGTCCGGTATTTGAAGGATAAATAGGACGTGATATGAAACAGGATGCAAATGAACATTGCACTCCTGGCCACATACACAAGGCATACATACAGAAAAATGAGAAGCCACTGTTCCTTGAGTCCCACTAATCTTCTAGGCAATTGGTCAAGCTCTGAGGGTAGAAAGGTCACAATATGTTGGTCACAAGTGCTGGTAGGTTTGATCCTTCACTTGTCCAACCGCTATAAATTTTAAACCTGAAGGACCCTAGGGGACATCTAAAATGGGGGGCGCCAACCACTACAAGCATTGGGGGGCAACCTTGCATGTTTCTTTGAATTCTAAATTACAGACAATGCACTTACTTGCTCCTCGGTCATCTTTCTGAAGCCTAACTTGTTTGTCCAGATTGACTCAGCTTCCTCAGCAGCAGGGAGTACAAGATTTTCCACGTTTAAGCCAATGAGTAGCCGCTCAATGCATGAGAATAATGCTTGGAAATATCCCTAAAATAATCAGAAAATATTAAAATAAAGTTGATACCAGATTACCGAAAATAGAATAGTACGATTGATTAATCAGGTTGCTCCAACCTCATAGGCAAGACGCATGTGATGAGAAATGGTAAATTATAAGTTCCAAGATGTAGGCACACCTTGGCACTTTCATCAAAAAAAAAAAAATACATATATATATAGCAATGGGTAATTTTAATCCTGCAGGGACAGATCTGATTCATCTGAAAGAATTCATGGGTATGTCACATTCTGCTCTTACCATAAAGTTGGGGAAACTTAGTTCCTAAAACCTTCCTATTCTGCATGAAACCCTGGCTAAAAGAAGTTTTCCTCCAAGGCTCCCATATAACATCATATACATACAGGACAGTTAACCAAATAAATCAAGTAGAGATAAGAAGGCCAAAGACGACACACACCAGGGTTTTAGGCAAAAAGAGAATTTCAATGGTCCTGTTGTCCTGACGATTTGAATAAATAAAACAACTATAATTAACAAGGCCAAAGAGGTTCATGAAGCAAAATTTCACTAATCCATCATTTAGGGGAAAAAAAGATAATATATTACTCCCAATTCCAATCCTGTAGTGATCTTAAGAATTTTTTTTTTTTTTTTGAAAAGGAATCTAACTCTATTCCTACAAGATTAAAACATAGTTACTGGCAACCCTCCCTCTTCTTTTTCTTCTTTTGTTTTCTTCTTTAATCTTCATGTTAATTTGCTCCACCTGTTATTTTTCTTTTCATTTCGTTTTCCCTATTTTTCTTCTCTTCCACAGTCCCATTCTCTGTGTCGCTTTCCCCCCTTTTTTTCTTCATCCTCTAATCTCTCTTTCAATCTTGGTAACACTGCTCCACTATTATTCTTGGATCATTGTAATATAATAGATATTATATATTATGTTCGATAGGTATTCATCTTAAAGTAAGAAACATGTTTAACTAAACTAATAGATCCTTGTTATGTAATAGGCCTACGTTCAAACTTTATTGAACAATTTAATGTCTAATTTATCACACACATGCCAGTTCTCATCAAATCATCCTTTCTAGTAGTCACCAAAGGGGAAGGTAAGAAGGGAATCACATATTGGTGTTGGTTCATACTTCGTTCCTATCTGAAATTTTCTTAAAACCATCCTCGGTACATAGCATAGAATATCGAAATTTCCTCATGATCCCAGGGCCGGCATCTGTTGCGTAAGAACAGTCCATAGTCGTGGACTTGCTTACGTTGTTGTTTACAGGCAATGAGGGGTGGTGTTTCATGGTGCCACAGTTTTGGGCTCCAGAGAGGTGGTGCTGTCTCCTTCTGTGCAAAATGAGCCAAAAATACCGATTTTGGTGAACCCTACACACGCACACATGGCCCTCGGACACTTACCCATTAAAAAAACATATATGAATATGTGTGTGTGTGTGTGCAAGCGAGCGGGATTTGGATACTTAAATGAGCTATGATTTTGGGTCAAAAAGTCTACATCAGATGAGGTCACCAAACCTTAAGCCCATGCTAAGATTAATGAGCTCGAGTTGAGGTGGGCAAAGCATAACTCCACTTGCTTATTTTGCCCCACCACACACAAACACACACCAAACAAAAATCTTCCTGGCTCTGCTCCCAGCACTTGTTTGCGTAAACAAGTCAATAACATCAATTTAAAGCTTCACCTAACAATTTTGATTTTTCTAAAATACTATTTTGAAATAGAGCACCACAAATATTTCATTATAAATATGAGGAAGGCGCAACACCAAAAAAATTCTGTTTCAACATAGTACGCTTACCTTTCCTTGGTTTTCTCTACTAGTCGCTACCAGAGGAAGCTCTGCAACCTCCTGACCAAAAAGTCTGAGAATACCAGCTGATACAACAACTGACCTGGCATACATCAAGTAAGCAAAAGATAAAATCAATCATGATAAGATAAGAGACCACTTAAAAAATAGTAAAGCAACAATGCTATATACACAAATAAAATCAAATTTTCTTTTCAATTGGTCTGAACATAAAATTTTAAATGTAGCAACTTACTTCACAGTCAAAACCACACAATACATGCCTCCAAAGTCTTGCCCAGCTATATTTCTCCTGTGAAAAAATTCAAAAACAATTTAAGATAATCAGTTTGTAACATGAATCCAGAGATACAGGCAAAGCAAACACGGAGATTCGCACATATTTGGGAAGCAAACATATGTACAAGTGGAAGTACAGTTCAGCTTGGATGGACCAATAACTGTTGACAATTATGCAATGCAAGCATCTGCATTTGAGTTGAGTTTTGACTACATCAACTTCCAAAAATAGCATGCAGTAGTCCAAGGTTAAATATACCAGGTACCAGATGGTCCAGATCAGGAACAAAAGTAATGGACTGGTAATCAAATTTCAAATTAAAAAAATAGAGCAGACTGGTTGGTACCGGACCGGTTCAGATCAAAATCGGTCTGGACCATCCAATCTACAAATTAAAAAAAACAAAAAAACATCGGACAGGTTGTATCAGACCGGTACCGGCTGTACCGGTCCGGTCAAGAACCCCATGATACAAAACATGTATCACTGCTTGGGCAGGTCTGGTCCCGGACCAGACCAATCCAAAAAACCATGTGCAGTATGGACCACTCCAAGCATTGCCCCATAGGCATTCTTGCATGCATGCACACTATAGTGGTTGCATAGTCTCATTTACATACACAAGCATAACCTAACCAGTGGTTTAGACATCATGATATTATGGATGTCATTTTTCTTGTGTGTGATCCAAGGAGATATAATCTTCTTTTTCTCAAGAATTTATCAACCAATTTTGTGTAAAATTTATTTTTTTTAAATATATATTACTATCTAGTACAAGTCATTCTAAACTACTTTTCTCTAACAACAAGAGCAACAGTTCCCATTATTTAAAATAATTTTTTGGGTCCAAGGACACTGCCAAAGTAATCTGGGATATCACAAAAAAACAATTGAGAACAGGTCTTGTTTAATCATGTTTCATGATCAAAATTATAGTTAAAAAGCCAACCAAATCAATGCGAAAATGTAATATATTTATTTTTTTTTAAAAAAGGTTACTTTGTCATAGAAATGAGGTGTATTTGGTTTACCACTAAAATTTTGAGCATGCGTGTACACAAATGTGAATAAAATATTTTTTAAATATAAAAATATTTGCAAAAAAATTATAATGCATTACAACATTTAGGTTTATAATTTCAGAAAAAAAATCAAATAATACGATAAAATAACACCTTTTCCCAAAAAAAAAAAAATTTGTAGTCATCATATTAATTAACATTTATTTTTAAATTTCAACTTATTCACATTTCAATTAATTTACAGTTTAACCAAAAGAAGTCATGAATCCATTCAAAAAATTGAAAAATAATATGTTTTCACATTTCACGAATTTTCAAAAAAAAAAAACTGTTGAATAATCAAGGGAATATCTAACTTAACCAGTGTATTTAATAAAGTATCATCTAAAACATTTTCTTAGAAGTTAACCAACTACCACTTATTTCAAGTTAAAAATGGTTTTTCACTGTTATTATCTTGCTACTGTTTCAGAAAGAAGAAGAAGAAGCATTGTAAATACATTGAAGTTGACAAGTATGAACATTTATAGATTCAGCTGGTTTTGGTTCTACTGTTTCACATGGTTTGAAATTTTAGAGAAAAAAAAGTGTTTGTGATGAACCTAATTTTTTTTTAACTGGAGTATGATTAGTTATGGAATGACCACAATTGAATTTCTGCATTTTTAAATACGTTTCCATAATTGGCTTTTATTTCATAGAGGTTCAAAATCTAATGTGAATTTGTGGCAATAATTTCGGTATCCACTGATCTGTTCAGTCCATATATCACAATCACAAATGATAAATTAGCTACTTACCCATAGACCATAACAGGTATTAAATCACGACCAGACCTTGCGACTATAGGATCAAAACATTCCTGCCAAAAGAACAAAATATGTCACTAAACACGAAATTCAAGTGAAAAGGCAAGCATGCCTTGAAGCAGCAACTTTTTATTTTCATTCAGCAAGTGTTTGCCAGTTTCAGAAAATATATAGTTCACAAGCACAGGAAGGCTTGAATTTTGCATTTAAAACTTATGCATAACACCATATGTTTACATTCAGTAATCATAGGAATTACAACTCCATCACTTTTTTTGTCATGAATGATTATACTCAATTAAAACAACTTAATACATAGCATACATATTTTATATTCAGTAAACAAGAAATTGATCTTTTATGTGAATGATAAAATCCTAGCATTGCATGGAAAAATATAACAAGACAAGGGGGCTAGGGAGAGCATACCAAATATTTTAACGTCTCCTAATTGAATAGAGAAACTTTACTCCCTTTAGCATCACAAAGGCTATGGGAGCAAAAGAAAAATCACTCTCTCACCAATTCTGAAATATGATCTATAATGATACATTAATGCCATGGAGCCCTTGACCTTTAGCTATGACCAATAGGTAAGGAGTTCACGCCATGCCAATCAAAGAAATCATTAATATTCTTGACTAATCAATCAAAAGGACAAGCACGCAACCAGCCTACTTTCCAAATCCCAAACAAGGACAAAAAATAAATCTTACAAGAGTATACCATGTATACTCTGTATCAGCCAATACTCGGTTATTTAGTGATTTAAGTCGGATCGCAGGCCAATATCAACTCGTTCAAGGCTGGTTCGATCAGACAATGTTTTCAATCATGATCTCATGCATCAAACCTATCAATATGAATGAAGGAAAAAAACACAAACCTCTAACCTGTTCTATTGAAATAATTCCAACTCATCTTTTTAATTTTCAGGAAATACATAAACCTTGTAAAATACTGTTTTTCTTAAATCCTTACAGCATTGAAGCAATCAATTATAAGTTACGAATTAAGCAAGTGACAGCTAAATAGAAACTCAATTAGCATTTACTATATAAGCATAATAAATTCATGTGTGTGTTTACGAGGGCCTCTCCATCTACATGACAGAATTCCAGTATTGATTAATGATCTGACCCCAAAGAAACCTTGACTGTGAAAGAAACAAAGAATAACACTCTAGAAGAGGAGCTTAGCATAAAGAACCTGCAATTGCCAGGATAAGCATGAAAGCCGCATGGCTTAAACTCCAATTCTTTAAACAAGAATTGCAGCTAACCCATTGTACATTACAGTTTGAATGAACAAGGATCCAACATCGTACCAGCAGACTTACCCGAAAGATTGCAGCAGCTTTAGAAAGCAATGGTCGATCATCTGTAGAGCCACTTTTGCCACACAAAAGTTTCCATTGTACATCATCCCCAGCTCCAGCAGTTAAGCCTTTCTCTATAAGCTTCCTGTTTATTGTACTCGACAGTGATGCAGGAATTATATCTGGTCCAGTAAAAATTAGATATTGTAAAGCAGCATGGATCCTATTGCAGTCCCCACAACAAAACCATTTGCCCTTGGGTAGTTCCTGTGATGAAGGATGCGATGAAAATTAATTTGTAACCCCAATAGCATTAATTGGACAAGATAGTAATAATTTTTTGACTTACTTTTAAATCACATAACCCACGATCCCTCAAACAACCAACATGGAATTCCTTCTCACACTACAAAAGGAAAAAGGTAAGATGCCAAGACTAGACAAAGATATAAACAAGCCGAGCAAAAAAAGATTAATGCAACGCCTACTTGGTCGCAAAGCATAACTGTTCGCTCATCAAATTTGGAGACACTGAAATCATGGGCCCTAATAATACATGCCAAAGAAAAGACGATTGTTATGGTTAGTAAAGGAACTCTGGTATCAGAAGATTAATAGTTGAGAGTGATTCCCAAGTGGCGGTCAGCATGATTACCAGGATAGCATATCCAACATGGTGCTGCATAATTTTTTTGAGTTTATTCAGATAAGACATATGTATAGAGAAGCCAATGGCGTGGCTGCCTGGATAGCCAAATATGCTACGATGTATCAAGGTTTTCACTATTGAAAAGGGTTCACCACCTTCAGCTGTTACTGATATGATTATTTTGGACTATGCGGGTTGACCCTTGTCCAGAAATGTATCTTTTGATGGACTAATATAATCCTTTACATTTTACCAAAAAAAAAGGAACATATGAAAGTAGAAATCTATTATAATATGTAGTTTAAAAGATGGACAAAATTCACTAGCACTATAAAAGATATTAGAACGATAGCAAGCTAAAAATATATATGATTGCCAAGTCAGAATGACAAGCCATGAAAAGCTGATCCTGTACAATGTGATATTCTACTTGACAGCTAAACAATTTTGGTGACTTCCAGGAAACCGTAAGCATAGGAAGATCAAGATCATTTTTTTATCAGTAAAGTAAGGATGTTATTTATAATA
Organism: Pachysandra terminalis; assembly: GCA_031762675.1. NCBI lineage: Eukaryota > Viridiplantae > Streptophyta > Magnoliopsida > Buxales > Buxaceae > Pachysandra > Pachysandra terminalis. The sequence goes on along the minus strand of JAUPMG010000013.1, from coordinate 12,387,389 downwards.
GAAACTATAAAAGAAATATACAAAGGTATCACAGTACACGAATAGTGGACAGGTGATACAAAAACATACAGAAATTAGGATAGTCTCCAAAAGCCACCCATGGCAACCAGCTGCCTTCAAAAAGAAGGAAAAAAGGTGACTCAGATACCGCCGAGAATGTCTACTACCAAGACCACTCCCCAAAAGAGGCATCCTCAAAGGTATTCATCGGATTCCTTTTTTCTTCGTTGGTTAACTATGAGATCTCTGAGAGTGGCTCAATAAAACCCATGCAAATAGTTTTTCTTCGTTGGTTAACTACGAGATCTCTGAGAGTGGACCAATCAAATCTATGCAAATAGCTAAATTATATTTCATTCCAAAAAGAAAAGGGTAATAATCAACATCAAAAGCATATACCTGCAAACTACACAACCACCAATTTCAGTTGCCGGTGCCTTAACAACCCGTGTCAACCGTATAGTAATTGGTCTCAAAGCATTGGAAGGTTCATCAGATGAAACTTTTCCACCAGGACCAAATTTATCTCTACAATGCAGACAATACCAAGCACCTTCAGGTATATACTGCAACTCCAAGCATGCTGCACAGACAAAGCAAGATGAAAATGACATGAAAGTAAACATCAAATCAGACAATCACAACAAAGAGATTGTAAATCATACAGTAATGTAATTCTCACTTAACATATATTTCCAAACACAAGGTATATACATATATCGATTACAGGATTGCAGTTGCAAATGCCATAGGATTCAACGTTTAGATAATAGAACATAAAACGTGTAGAAACAAAAGAAATGTCCATCTTTGTATGAACTGTTTCCTTGTAATCAATATTCAATCAAGAATAGAAAACAACGCCTTTTCCCAACGACTTGGGGTTGGCAACAAAAATCTTGATTTACCATCATATTCTGTCAAAACCGATATTTTCAGATAACTAGTGTGCTTAAATCATTTTTTACCGACTCCATCCAGTCCTTTTTGTTCTCCCACTAACCCTTTTGAACCCTTTGTCTTGCAGCATCTCACAGACACAACTACACAAGTGGCCACCACAAATAATCCCAACTGGACTCCTCTATTTTTTGTCCTATTAGGGATGCTCCTAGACTTTCTTGGATATATTACTTCTATACTTTATCATTCTTATTCTTTTCACACATACCATGTCAACATCCTCGTCTTAGAAGTACTCATCTTATGAATGTGTTGCTTCTTAATTATGCAATATTCTCCTCTACACATCATATAATATAGGGAACTTATTATTAACTACATATAGTAGTAAACCACAGATTTATTGAAGGGAGAAAAAAGAAAAAAGAAATAAGGCAGCATATCCAAATAGAAAACTCGTTTTCTAGACCATAAAAGTTAATGATAGAAAGGCAAATAAGATAAACAATTTTTTTGCAGATAATATTGTCTTTCAATTCCAATTCCAATTTCTAATAAACTAAGCGTTCAATAAAAAATAAAAACTTAGAGAGGGGTTAAAGAACAGCTACCAGTTCCTGAAATGCAATTGTCCTGAAGATTTTCTCTTGTCTAAGTTACAAGAAAGAACAAAAGGCCAACTTACAAAAGAAGATTATCTCCAAAACTAGGGTATCAATAGGCCAGCCAACCGCAGTGGGCATCAAGGCTAGCCAGCCACAAGCCAACAGGTTTATTCCTTAGGCCCAGATGGGATGATCTTGGATTTAATTTCCGAGCCGCTATATATGGGCTTATCAGATTAACAGTTTTTTGCAGATAATATTGACGTTCAATTCCAAGTTCAATTTTTGAATAAACTAAGGCAGTGTTTGATTCAAAGAATTGGGTTGAGAATTCAGCCTGAGAATTGGAATGGGGCTAAGGAAATAGAATTTTTGAGTTTGGTGGTACGTAGCAAAGAATTAGAATTAGAATTCTCTCTCCCAATTCCTGAGCAATACATTTAAAGCTAAAATTTAAGTCTTCCAATTCTTTACCTATCCCTTTTTTCTTCCAATTCCTACCTTGAGAATTGGGTAGTCAAGCCCGACGCCTCTTCCACCTTCCAACACAAATATCTGCTTCACAATCAATAACGGTCGTCTCTCGTAAATTTCGTCTCCAACAACATATTCTCCGGCAAAGATTATCTCAGGAAGAAAACAGAGAGCTAATAAATTAAAATACTGGAAACACCAAATAAATCAGAACTTCCAACTGAGAAAAAGAGATCAACCAAAAACTCAAAGTTCACCAGACAAACCCTCTGCAAATTCCTTCCAATCCTTGGGTTCTGAGGCTTCTTGAACATCACTCCCTCCATCAAAACTCTCCATTTCTACAGCTAATCCAAACCCTAAAGAAAAGAAACCAAAACCCACCCTAGAACAAGAAATTGAAGAATCAAGAAGTATGAACAAAAACGGAAAATCTCGTAGGATTCAAACGAATGTCCGAATTAGAAGAATTCCAAATTAAATGAGGCATGGAGAACTAATCAAAATTTCGTATTTTCAATTCTCTGTTGTAATCAAACAAGAGAATTCCAATTCAGAGAATTCCAATTTTGTAGAAATACAATTCTACAGCTTCATTCTAATTCTCTGTATCAAACACAGCCTAAGATTTCAATAAAACACATACACACAGATCAACGAATAACTACTGTCCTGAACACTTTTCTCTTGTCTAAGTTACTTTTTTTTTTTTTTGAAGGGGAGGGGTAACAAACCTCAATTCCTTATTAAACAAGGAGTGCATTTCCCCGTAAATCTTCTCAAGAAAAACAGTGGAACAACTAAAGAGAAGATCATCTCTAAAACTATGGTATCAATAAGCCAGCACAGTCACGAGCCAAAGCGATTATTCCTTGGGCCCTAATGGATTGAACTCGGATATAATTTCAGAGCCACTATGCTATATAAATGGGCCGAACTCAAATCTAAGGACCTAAAGCCAATGGGCTCTCATCTTAAACCCAAATAGGTAAGGTAAAAAGCCCATGAAGGCCACTATCGTCTATGTTCATATCTTATACACACTGAATTAAGCCCATCACTACTGCTGTGCATCGCAAGGAAAGACACCACTAAGTGTGAAAATATTGGAAATAGGACAAGAAATAAGCACCATATTCAAGTTCCGCATAAAGCCAATGGCAGAGACAGCTATAAATCCCTAGACAAAACCCTATAAGGCAATAGCCAGATCAACCACAAAGTGTAGCTGTAAAACTGTATCCAGCACAGGTGATTGATCGTCTCTCCACCTTCATATACATTATGCAAATAAGAGAATGACAAGGCTTCTTATTTTCTAATCCTATGAAGAACATCTAAAGTATTAACCTTATGCAATGGTATACTCCAAATAAAAAGCTTAGACCTTAAGGCTTATAAATTAAACAGAAGCAAAATGGTACAAACAAAAACAGGGAACTGCGAATTGTTCATTTTATAGACTGTGAGGTCTAGCTTTTCCTCAAACCCATCTGATCAAGTTAAAGGGCCATCTTCACAAATACAAAATCGTCAAAAGATTAGATATTAAATTACTTAAGCCACAATTATAAATTCCTCTTTGCTCTAGTCCTTAACCATTAATAGAAATGGAAAAGGCCATGCAAGATCGCATCCATTTTCATCATAGCAAATATCCAAAAAACAATTGGGTGAGGAAGTAATGAGAAGAGAGATGGCATAAAGAAAAAATTCCTTTTCTTCAATTTTAAACAGATGCAGAAGAAACAAATAGACCCAAAGTTCATAACATATCATACCAAAATAGCATATCAACCGAAATGAACACATTGAAACCCACAAAACTTGTACCTGAGTGAAAGGCCCGTGGACATCCATCACAAAGAACCAAATCCCCTCCATCTCCACATACTGTGCACATATCATCACTATCACTAGCAGCAAGATTGTGTCCATTTGCCAACGATAATGATATATCATGAAGCGACCGGCCATTAGAAGTGTAGATGTGACGATATCTGCAAGACCACAGAATAATTTAATTAAGTTATGAAGCATATACTGATTGTAACAGATGATAAAATAATTTCATGTGCTACTCACGGTTGACGCCTGGTAGCCCATC
>JAUPMG010000013.1:12367741-12379902 GCA_031762675.1 Pachysandra terminalis | reverse complement strand
ATATCCCAACACTTCTTATAGAAAGCCATGGAAAAACCATCCGGGCCTGGTAACTTCTCACCCTCCATACTCATAATCGCCTCCCTCACTTACTCCTCGGAAAATGTCTTCTCTAGATCAATCCCTGCCTAAGATGTTAATTTTTCAAACTCCAAACCCTGAAGTGTAGGTCTAAAAGAACTCTCTTCAACAAAAAGAGATCTGTAATATTCTTCAATAGCTTTCTTAATTTCTCCCTCCTCATTCAAAATCACCCCATTCGCTTCAATCCTACTAATTGTATTCACCCTATTCCTTGCATTCACCATCTTATGAAAGAACTTCGTATTTTTATCCCCTTCCTTCAACCAAAGAGCTCTAGATTTCTGTCTCCAACATATTTCCTCCATTCTGGCCACCTTAGCAAGCTCCTTCTTGAGATTCTCTCTTTCTTCTCTATCCTCTCTTCCCATTTCCCCTTTGTCTTCCGCAACATCCAACTTCTGAATTTTTTCCAACAGACTCCCCATTTCATTCTCCACCCTCCCCAACTTGGTTTTGTTCCATTTCTTAAGCTCTTCTTTTAGAAGCTTCAGTTTTCTACAAAACACAAAACTTGGGGACCGTCTAATCTCAAACCCATGCCACCAACTCTTCAACAGCTCTACAAAATTCTCTTCCTCCAGCCACATGTTTTCGAATCGAAATGGACATTTTTTCACTAACTTATCCTCGCATTCTAACATGATTGGGGTATGGTCTGATGTCACTTTAGGCAAAGAGATGGCTTGCACACAAACAAATGCTTCTTCCCATTCTATCGACATAAAAAATCTGTCCAGTTTAGAAGATACTTGGTTATCCTGGTTGTTTGACCAAGTAAATTCTGTTCCAAACAGAGGCACTTCTATCAGATCATTTCTTTCAATAAATTCTGAGAAATTTTGCATATATGAGTTCACTCTTCTGCACCCCGATCTCTCCGAACAAAATCTAATCAAATTAAAATCTCCCCTTATACTCCAAGGACACATCCACCCCCTTTTATGTTTCTCAATTTCTTCCCACAATTCCTATAATATTCCGTGATCCGTCGGACCATAAACTGATGAAATCATCCGAAGCCCTCCCCCATTATCGCCCTTTTTCCAAAAACACCACAGAAACCACAAACTCTCCGATTTCTGAGTGAATAAGTTCTAATTTGTCTTTATTCCAAGCTAGTAGGTTACCTCTTGAAGCCCCTACTGCAGATTTCTGAATAAAGCTCGACCCCAAATCTGCATCCGCAAGACCATGTCCACCACTTCTAATTTTGTCTCTTGGAACATAATAACATCTGGCCTCCATTCTTTCAAAGCCATTTTAATAGTTTTTCTCTTGTCCCTGTCCCCCAGCCCCTTACATTCCATGATAGAATATTTGTCTTCATCAAAACTCCAATAAACCCCCAAACCCCTCGCTCCTGCCCGCTCTCCTTTCCATTCTAGACGTACCCGGACTTGCCCTTGTCCCTCGACTTGTAGCTGAAGCTTAAAAACGCCCCATTTAATCTCTTCAATAGCCCTCTCCAGCTTAAGAAAAGAGGGCCTAGCCCAATATCCCCATTGCTCCGGATTACACAGACCCCGCAAGTCAGATACTCCCGGCCCAAGTGACAAAACAACTGCAATCGGGCTACCCACAAGATTAGGCCCGCCCCACATCCCATCTACAGCTCCGAACGTACCCATAGAACTCAGATCATTATGAATCTTGTCACTGGGCCATTCAGCCGCTGCCACCTCCACCCCATTTGAATTTAAAAAATCTTCTCTCTCCTGATCTATGACTTTTTCCTTACCAACCCTCTCTTGACAATTGAGCCCCTGCATGTGACAGCTATCAAATTGATCCCCCCTCCTTTTCTTCTCTTCTGACATCCCTTTTCCACAAGGAAAAGACCCAAATGGGTCTACTTCCAGCACTACTGCTTTCCCGTCCGACCCGCCTCCAAACTCTTCTTCTCCACCCGCCAATCTCAACACCGCTGTAAATTCCCCGTTGCCATCCTTCAGTGTGCTGCTCTCTGCCGTGACCTCCAACTCCAGTCGTCTAATTGTTGAGTAGCAAGTGAAGGACACCACTTCAATAAACGATTCAAACTTGTGCCGCCATACTCGATACATACCGAGCGAGGAATCTTTGATGCCTTGCTTTCGGACACTCTAATCAAAAGAGCACCAACTAGTTCCCCTTGAGAAAAGGGAGCTCCAGCTTTCATATATCCCCCACATGCATCACCAATAAGTTTAAGTGTATTGGGAGCCCACAAATTCAGGGAGACACCGAAAACCGCTAACCACAGCCCTGCGTCACACACCAGTCCACCCTTACCTGCTAAACCCAATTTCCACTCCGAGAAATTTAGCAATCTCGAGTTAGATGCATTACCCCCCTCAACTAAAATCCTAGCATCAGATCTCGACGGGACGAAAATTGTAGCTTCAAACGGAGATAACATGATGATTTTACAGACTATCTCCTTGCCCAACCTTTGTTTCAAGCATGCTCGAACTTCTGCCAAGCTAAACTCCTCCGATGAACTACAATGCACCAGAAATCGCCAATCTTGTAATTCCTTCTCACCCACCTAATCACATTCAATGATTAAGTTATCCCCCTCTTCCATAACCGCACCTACTGATTTGTTAGCTCTGAGGAGCACATCAGTCTGCCTACGTTCCAAATCCTCCACCTCTGAAAACCCATTGAACCGATTCCACTCCTCTCCTACTGTTCTCCCACCCATTGATAGAACATAACCCCAACCCACCCTTGCTCCGGATTTGAGGAAAAAAATTTGCTTTTTCTTGCCGTTACTCAAACGGTGAGACAACAACAAAAAAAGGCCGTCATTGTTTCTTGCCAACTCCACAAAACCTATTTCTCCTCCTCCCAATTTGAACGTACCCAGCTGCCTTGTACTGTTTCCCGCTTCCTCCGCCAAATACACCATTCCCTGAATCAGTCTACCCCTTTACCACTGAGGGTAAACAAGCATATGCGACCTCGACTCTTCTCAGAGATGCACAAAGATTTGAACTTTCCGTTGACAAAACCGTCAAATCCGAAAAGCTTTTGCTGTATTTGAACCTCCTCACAAACGACCTTTGGCTTTTTTCTTCCACTGCCCTGCTTCCTACGCACAGATTGCCATTGATTATCCCCAGCCTCTTTGAGAAGGACATCCCGGAACGACTTGAAACCAGACTCTTCCACCCTCACAAGAGAGTGGACCTGACCAATATCGAGAATAACCCCCGCCTTTCTACCTTCATCACAAGCAACTTCAAGTTTTCCCACTTCAGGAACCCCTCTCTGCGTCTTTCTCCAGACCTTCATATTCCCACTTCAGCGAGGGTCCTCTCTGTGACTTTCTCCAGACCTTTACGTGCAACTCGTTGCCAGCATATCATTTTGTATCTTCCGTTCAAAAAATATATGAAAATTGATATCATCAGAAAGCACTTGATTAGAGCTTTCAAATGGATCCACTTTTGTTGCAAGTTGATATAAGGATTGAAATATATTTAAATTTTAAAATGTTTTTACAAAGAAAAAATAATCCCTAAAAATAAGGAGATTTATCATGATACATCACTTAAAATAAAAATAAAATGCGTTCACGAAATAAAAACCAACTTCATAACAATGGACACTAGCTTAACCCAAAACATCTAGATAAGAGAAGCTTGGGCCATAATTTTATTTTTATTTCTTTTGATCAGTGAGAAGCTTGGGCCATAATGGAGAGAGAATTTTTATAAAATACAACCGTCATATTGTCACAAGCCAAAGATGTTGGCAAGTTCCTCAATCTTTTCTACAAAACCATGACATCAACATATATTGCTTTCTAGAATTCAAAATCTTAACCAATCTTACAGAATTGCTCCCAACCATGATATCAAACTGTATGCAGTGCCAAAAAAATGATCTGCTTTCAACCACATAGTAGAATCCCTACCAGTTAACCCAATGAATATATCAACTCTCTCTTCAAGTAGAGACACCCCCACCACACTCAATCCCGAGGTCTACTTAACATATCCTAGTTTTCCACATGTACATTCAGTCAACCCGAAGTCACCTACCAAGTCTCAGCACCAAAGAAATTTTCCATGTGGCAGAAATGCTAATCTAAAACTAATGTATTTCTTTGTTCAAAATCTATAAACATTTAAATACGAAAAAAAAAAACACACAGACAATGATACATGTGACAAAACCTATTATAAATATACTTATTTGGGTCGAAATATTGCCCGTGTGGGCGATCCAAAGGGTCCCCTGTTAGATGGACGACATGGATTGACCACATCATTCTTCCATGTGGCATAAAAATTCCTGTCTCGCTAGCCAAAGAAACCTAGCGAGGCAGAGCAGAATACCTTTCACCTGTCAAAAAACCAATATCTCCGACTGAAACAGACTCATAGCGATAATTATTTTGATCATGTCCACGTTAAGAGCTACAGCTCTAGATCTTAAACAAAGTGACACCTCTGTTGTTAGCACTTCTAGTCTTTAGAGAAAGATTGATGCTCTCATTTTATCTCAAGCTCCGTAATGTAAACATATTAATTCCAAAAGATAAATAAGCCTTGTAAGATAAATAATCAAGGTGTTCAAGTTCCACACCAGAAATATATTAATGCCAAACAATAAATGAGAATCATTCGACAAATAATCTAGCTTTTGAGGATCAAAGCATGACTTGACACAAAAGAGGAAAATGATATTACCTTACAACTGAATGTTGCAGGACAAGAAGCTTCGATTGAGATTGCTTGTCTGCTGCAGTCTTTTCATTTATTTGATGAAGATTTTCTGCTCGAAATGATTCGGGGGGGAGAGACATTATCATAATCATTACAAAGTAAAACTGTAAGTGTTTAGCCAATAAAAATACAAGAGATGTATTTTACTTGGCCTGTCTTTTTCTCTAAGAAGTTTAGTGCTAACAATGATCAGTCTTTTCTCTAAAATGTTTGACGTTAACAAGGATCATTCTCTTTTGTTAATGCCCATACAAGTGATGCGCCAAAAATTTAATAGAACAGATACATAGACAGTGTGACATTTACTTGTCAACAGCACCACGTCAAATCTCACACCTTATCCATCAGAACACAAAAGTCTCGCCTTTTCCAAAATGCCTTCAAACAACAAAAGCTATAAACCTAAGTTATTTGCATTACCTTTCCAAACACGGAATAACTGCTCATTGAGTGCTGAACCAGCCATGTTTTGGATCGTTTCATCCAAAATACAGAGAGGGGTACTCTTTAGTTCTTGGACGATACTATAAATCGGCTTCCCGTTCTCCAAGAATATGTGGTTGTTGGGATGTTTAGTTTTGCCACCAGCATGCTGCTCAAACTCATAAGCATTAAGAACCTGCAAATACCGGTTGTTCATTCAGTAAACCAATAAAAGGGTTAAGAAATTCTTAATGAGACCAAAGGAACTGCAAATAACTTACTTTGGAGAAATGACATAAACCGCAGCCACATAAATATCCACAACCTTTTATAGTGCCATTTAGTTCTTTCTAAACAACATCCAAAATAACACACCATAACACAAAAAATAATATATAAGTAAGCGGGAAAAAAAAAAAAAAAAACACCAGGAGAAATTTGAAAAGAAAATATAAAGGGAAAAAAAATTATACAAAATCTAGAAGTTACCTACTCATCAAATCTAGAAGTTACCTGCCCTATAGTTGAAATATACTTCACAGGAGCTCCTTCAAAAATCCCAGTTGATAACAACTTCTTGACATTCTTCGGGTAGATATCCGGAACAACCTTCTTAGACATTTTTAATTCCATCTTATCCATACGAGAACATAGGCCAAATTCAGAAGATCCTTTTCCAGAAGAACCCACAAGAACGTCAGCACCTGTATTTCCCATTACTAAAGAATTTTTCCCAGGGTCATCATAAAACCAACTGTTAGAGAGATGATTGTTACCCCCAAAATTTGCAGGTTGGCCTACTGAATCGGATAACTTGTTAATATAGTCTAACTTGCTCTTGCTGAATTTAAATATTAGTCTTCTAATTCCAGAGGAGCCCATAGGCTTTGGAACTTCCATTATAACTTGAGACGTAGAAGCTGCAATAGAAGAATCTTTTCTGCTATGCTCCTCGTCACTTGTGCTTTCCATACTTGAATTTCCTGTACTGGTAGATGCCATGTCCGTGCATCTGATATGACTGATGCTTACCAAATCAGGAGGTTCGCTAGAAATAGTTTGATAACTGGAATTATTTTCCCTTGGAGAAACATTTGGATTCAAAACTTCCGAGCTCGAATCGTCATTTAAGGTTTCCTTTGCTTGATCCTCGTCATTTAAGGTTTCCTTCGCTTGCTTCTTGTTGGGGAATGGCTCCGTTTCAGTACCATCTGCAATCCATTCATGATCACGCTTTGAATCGTTTGAATTCTTGCTGGAGAATGGCTCCGTTTCAGTACCATTTGCAATACATTCATGATCACGCTTTGAATCGCTTGAATTCTTATTGGAAAATGACTCCGTTTCAATACAACCTACAACACTTTCATGATAACGCTTTGAATCATTTGAATTCTTGTTCGAGAATGGCTCCGTTTCAGTACAACCTACAACCAAATCATGATCAGGCTTTGAATCTATTCCAGGTGAATTCTCGTGTGCCATCTCTCCATTACTGATTACTGTTAAACAAACAGCAGTTTCTCCCATCCAATAGCAATTCCTCTGAAACTACAAAATTAAATTTGTATATGAAAACTAATTGGGGAAAAACTGTGAAAGCCACTGGAGTTGATATAAACAATACGAAAAAAAAAATAGAATAACATAAATTTTTTGCAAAATTCAAAATCAGAATCCAGAATTAATGTCGATTAACATCAAAAAAAAAAACTAGAGGAATCAACAAACCCTAAAACCGATCGTTAAAATTCAATATAGAAACGAGGAAAACAGATCTGATCTAACCTACCTTGAACGCCTATCAATTGAAACCTCTCGATAACAATTCAGAACGTCCTGTAAATCTGATGAATACGAACCTTTCTTCACCTCAGGTAAACCTTCCAGAGAATAAAATTTCCGAAACGGAGAACACCTTCGAGAAATTTGAATCTTTAGGGTTACAAGATTCGAAGAGGGAGATGAACAGATATTAACGTTAGGCTTAGTTAGGGTTTGCCTTTCCCTGGAAGAAAACACGAAGACGACGCGCAGCGCGGCAACAACCAAATCTCAAACCTTCGTTCGCGGTCACAGTTATAACCCAAATAGGAGATGGGAGGAAAATAAAAGGGCAACGAGTTGATAAAGAAAGAAACGAGAAAAAGAAACCAAACAACAAAATAAAAAAAACCGATAGAAATCAGACTTTATAGGTTTTCATGGACCCATGCCATGCTGACATGTACTCGTTGTGGAAGTTTTTAGATCCATCATCGTGGATAGGGGAACCGAACGTGGCACTTGGGCATGTGAGTGGTAGAGGACCGGGCAACAGCCCAGCCCGGAGCTGGTTTGGACAATATATATGGATCCGCGAGCTTTACATTACTCGGCCGGTTGGACCGGTCCACATCAATTGCGGTCTGGACAGGACAAGTAAAACCTGGCTCGAAACTATTTTTTATTTTTATTTTTTTCTTATAAGAATGTACATTCCTAAATATGAATTATTAATTGCTATTAAAAATACACAACTCATGTCAAAACATATTATCTATACTATAAAGGAAAAGGGCTATAGTAAAGCATGCCATCTTTTTTTAAATTTCTAAGAGTAACATGTGGTATCATAAAATACTTAATATAATAAAGTATTTAATATAATTAGAGATAATATTATCTTTTGGTTTATTTTAAGAGGTAACCGTTAAGTTTTCAAAATAATCGTTTTCACCTCATTTCAGTTATAAAAAAATAAAAATAAAAAATAACGTAACAAAAAAATGGTTAACACGTTCTAGATATTTTTCAACGAACAATATTGCACGTGCCACCTACTAGTGTGTGTGTGTGTATATATATATATATATATATATTGACCTTTTAATTTAAAATATGAAAAAATAATGAGTTTTTAAGGCTGAGCTCTAGTTTGGATAATATTATGTTGGGTCAATCCAGTCTTGGACATATAAAAGAGGTGTTATACTAGCGTGCAAGCCTGATCTTTACCTAGGACCGATAGTAAATTCTTGGGCAGTGGAACTTAATACTTGGGATTGAGTCGCTCTCGCCAAATAAAGGGAGTTCGCATTGGTCTTGCCTAAGTCAATGATAATAGCTATCTCTATCTCTACACACCAGTTGCAAGTTTCGCAATTGATGCATTCCAATCAAGGATGGTAGTAGTAGGGTGTGTGTGTGCGCGAGGTCAGTTATCATGGTTATGATGCTTTGAGAGTATCATGTCAAAGAAGTTACAATAACCAGACTAAACTATTAAAGTCTACGAGGGTTCATGTACGTTTACAGGTTTCATCTTAGAACCATGATTGTATTTACAAGCATGGGTTGAGACGAAATGGTTCAACAAGCGCATCCATATTGTCAATGGGTTTAGGATCGTGCTTCTTTGGTTGGGTCAATTTATGAACTAGTTTAAGGCTATACCTGATTAGTTGGGTCAACTTACGGCTCTAGTGTGGCAATGGCCCATGTTGGATTAGTATCGAGTATCGGCACAACTTGAACCCCCCGAGAAACCTTTGTATAGCACTATGGCTTGATGTAATGTGTCAGGTAGTGTAGCACCCTGAACCAAAATTTACATAATAGATTATTAAATTTGAAGAACTATTTAATTTGGAATGGATAATACAATTAGAAAGTCTACATAGGCAATACACATGATCATTAAGGCTTAATGGATTGCGTTTAAAAAGCTTATGTAGGTTAAGTTGGTAATTGGACTGTTATTTGGCTTAAGTGTGGTTTTTAAGGCCCAAGACACTCATGGATTACTTTGAGGAACTTAATAAATATTTAAATTAGAATTTAAGAGTATAAAAATTAAGTGAAATTCATGAAAATAATAGGGAGAAAATTACAACCAACTCATAATTAAGTTAGGAACCCTAATAAGGCTAAAAGGTAAGACTTTTATCCATCTTGAAGGAAATCGAAAGGATCAGCAAAACTTTCGATTCTATTTTGTTCACCCATGTGTTTCGAGAAGCAAATTTTGTAGCAAATGCTCTTGCCATCTTCTCTGTTGAACATTTCTCTTGTTTTTAGAAAATCTCTCTCCCTAAATGTGTTAAGAAAATTCTGATTGAAGACAATGTAGGCCGGACCACAGCTAGGACTATAATTGTAGATTAGCTATTAATAAATTTAGTTTTTATTGTCAATAATAATAATAATATATAATGAAATTAAAGTACAGTTTATAGTCATAAAAACTTACTAAAATTCGTGAAGATCTCGAGGCGAATACATGTGGTTTCCCAAAAACCCTACGAGAAAGAAGAAGAAGAAGAAGAAGAAGAGACAAAACTAATATCAAGTGATATAAAACTCAAAAAAAACTTGAGGTAAGTACACTTTCCTTATTTCTTCTCAATGCAAAACTCCTTAATTTTGCTTGATGTATTGTATGATCTATTCGTGTGATGTAATAGCATGTTTTCATGATGATATGATGCATATATTTGATGATTTGTGGTGATAATCAAGCTAGTATATGTGTTATTATGATTATATGTGTTTATATGCAAGTTTCATGAAGTGGATATAATCTTATATTTAGATCATACTTTAATTATGTTCATGCATGGGTTTTGTGTGTTTTCATGTTACCATGCATTGCATATAGGCTAGACCTGAAGTGGGATAAGAAAGCATTTAGAAATTCAATGTTTTCTGCAAAAGTTATGTATCGACGATAGCTTAATCGGTGGACTGACAAGTGCCTGTCGACGACTCTCGGTGGATCGACCCACCTACTGATGTGGCTTGCCGACCGAATGTTTGTATTCGGGTCTAGCACCTGACCAAGTGGACCGGTCAACCGACCAACCCGCCGATCGTATAAAAGTGTGCTTTTATATTATTTTTACTGTGTATTTGACCTATCAGAGTGTCTGCAAGTTAAATTGTTGGATTTTCCCCAACTTGACCCTGGTTGGTGGACAGACTAGTCCACTGACGGCCTGCTTACACCTATTGATTTTTAAGATAATTTATGGTTGTATTTATTTAATTTATCTAGGGGCCTGTAATGGTTGGTGCATGACTTGGTATGGTTGTGTGGATCTGTTTTACTCTTGTTAGTGCTTAACATGGAGGGATTATATGAGTATAAAAGTAATTAATTTATATTGCGAGATATGTACATTTATCTCTGTTTTGGACAATGGAGTGAGATCGTCATTGGGTTCCAAGGCCAGTACACTATGGTAGTACTGGTCTTGAGATGACCTAGCTAGCCATAAAGGTAATGTCCTTGGGTTAATAATATTGTTCATGCATTGTGAATGTGTAGTTGACACCGAAAGCCATGGTGAGTTCATAGAGGGTATGTAGATACTCTTGGTCTTAGATCCGTAAGTTTGAGACCCTAAAATGAATGTAAAATAGATTGAGCAATTGAGACCCATAGTTTGAATGTCCCTAGAGCCTGAGGTACATATGTAGCGCCAAATATAGTCTCATCTAGTTGACGACTGTAAAATGGATGTAAGAGGCATGATTCATTGCCTTATAATGTAGGAATCAAAGGTTTGGGTACTAGGAGGTATCTGTAAGCCCAATAGATTTGACATGGCCCAAGAGTGAATTCTCACTGCATACATATCATATTGATATTCATTATTCATATATCCTCATTTATGTCATTTATATCATTCTCGAATTATGTGATATTGTACACTTATTATGATGAATGTGGACTGATTGCAAGATGATAATACTGTTGTTTGTTGTGTTTGGGTGAGCTTGTGTGCATGGTCATAAGGGATTTGTACTTACTGGATTTCGTGAGCTCGTGTATTTTATGTGGAATGTTTCAAGAAAGCAACAATAAGGCCTATCTAATGGTAGCACGAGTTCGAGAGGATGCTTGGACTCAAGTTGAATTTATCTTTATCTATGTTATTTATTTTATTAGAGAGTAGGGATTTATTCCATGTTTTTTTTATTTTATTTTAGCTTCCTTAGGTTAAAGGAATGTATTATTGTTATTATTTTATTGAGTAAATTGCACTTAGACCCCCTAAGTTATCTCCTAAGTTATTTGACACGGGTAGACAAACCCTCTTGTGTTTTTTGAAATGGCAATGACACCCCCTGTCAGAGATTTTGGACAGACACTGTTAACGGAAATAGCACAATTATTATATTATCCTTGTAATAACTTATTTATTTAAATAAAAATAAATTCATTTATCAAAAGACAAATTTAACCCTCATTGTTAACCTAACCGTTTACTGTTTTGATTTTTTATCTTCAAGTTTTAACCTAACTCTCTTCCCCTTCGTGTTTTTTACTGCATTATAGCCGGAGCTGACATCGGTGATTTCTCAACGAAGGATTCCGACAGATATCTTCATCGCCGGAATCACAAAGAAAAACCCTAATCGGAAAAAACCCTAATTCTCCTTCTCTTGAATCCAATCCGGCAGCAGCAGTGACAACGACAGCGGCATCCTCCAACCCGATTCAATCTGTCGCCTTCATCTGAACTCTCTTCCGGTCATCTTCCACGGCGGCGGTTTCCGGCCAAACCTCATTTCGATAATCTCTTCCCCATCTCTTTCTTCTTCTTCAATTCAATTTCAATCCCACAATAATCCCTGCAAACCCAAACCATCGTCCCTTCTCTCATATTCTGCTGCTGCTTCCATCTCCCCTGTTCAGCCTCCTTCTCCCCTTTCAACAATGGTCTGGTAGGGATTGAACTTGCAAGTATACCTTTCAACAAGGCTCTTTTCTTATAAGTCATTGAAGTTTGCAACAAGAAACTTCCATCCATTGAACAGAGTAGGCAGAGGTAGTCTCCTTTTATAATTTTCCAGCTTGATGATGTTATTCTACTAGATTACTCTTGTTAGTTTGTTTATTTATACCTAAAATTCTTACTAATAAAAACACTTCTTTATAACAGGTAAATC
>JAUPMG010000013.1:12339626-12367641 GCA_031762675.1 Pachysandra terminalis | reverse complement strand
TTGTTAATTGAAATTGTATGAAGTAACATGTGTTATTGTAAACCTATGGAAATAGTTGCCGTAGATTCTTTGGATTTTCTTTGGATTTCTCTACTGGGCTTTGCTCAACCTATATTTTTACAGGTGATCAGTTCGAGTAGCATGTGGGCTGGGAGAGGAATTCTGTCCTTAGTTGTTTGAGATTTGGAATATTGAAATACTGAGACTAGATTTTATTCTATTTGTTTTGACCTCGTGAGGGGAGGAAATGTAATAACTTAGTTGGATCTACTTTGGTTATTTATAACTTGATTAATATGGATGATGGTTATGGTTTTAATTTATACAGACTTCCACTGATCTTATAACATTACTCTGATTAACCATGTGATGGTTGTTTTATGATGAATGGGTATCCACGAGATGGATTTGAAGGTTATTCCTTGCAAATCCTCGAGATCTTATATCTCGGATTTGGGGTGTGACAAATTTAGCAAGTATGATAAGGAAGAGCAGTTTTGGGGCTACCATCTATCATATTTGGAGGGAGCGGAATGCTCGTATTTTTCAAAAAAAATTTCTTGCTTGGTCATATGTGGTGAAAATGATCCATCAGGTGGTCAAGCTCAAGCTTATGATCAGTTGTAAGGAGATTCCTGATAATAGTATGAACAAGGAGCTTTGCCATGAATGGGAGATTGATACTAAGTTTCTTTCTATTATTGTGAAGAAATGTAGTCGGTATGCCCCCCCTCCCCCCACAGGGTTGGTTCATGATCAACTGTGATGGGTCTATGGGGGTTAATGTTGCAAGTTCGGGAGGGGTCATCAGGAACCATCATGGTGATTGTCTACTTGCATTTTCCTGTGCCAAAAATCCTGATCTGGTGTTAAAACACGAGCTTGACGCTATACTATTGGGGTTAAGTTATGCCTTGGAGCTGAATTTACAGAGGATTTTGATTATGACTGATTCTTTGGATTCAGATATGTTGATTAAGAAGAATGATGTCTTGGCTATTCCTTGGAGCGTGAGGCACATTTGGAATGATGTAAAGCATCTGATTACCAGATTCATTGAGGTAAAAGTGGAGCATGTTGTTAGAGAATGTAATGCCGTAGCAAATTTTTTTACAAGCTATCTCTTTACATGTGATGAAGTTAAAGTTTGGTATCCTAAGAACCTCCCTGATACTGCCAAGAAGCTAATTGAGGATGATGCTAAAGGTAAACAATACGAGTGTGGATCAAAGGCGACTTACTGAGACACTCTTGGTGCAGCTCACTGCGGCTATTGATCTAGGTATGTGGATTGTGTTGCTGTGCTTTTGGAGCCTCTCTTTGCTCCTATTACCATTATGATTGCTGGTGTTGGGCTACTGCTACCACCTTTATTCGTTTCCCCAATCTGGTGCTATTCTGCCTTGGTTTCTTCTCAAGTTGTTGCTTGGGCTGAATGCTATGAGTTGTCTGCTACTGTTGGTGATTCCTTGGCTGCTGCTATAATGCGGGTGTCTGAATTATGATGTGTGAGTGCGTGTGTACCATGTAGGTGTGTTTGTGTACCTGGGTGTGTGTGTTTGCATGATTCTTCAGCAGGTTGGCGTATATTTGGTGAGGGTGGTGAGGGGTGTGTGATTCCTTGGAGGTGGTGATCTTCTTGGTGCTGGTGGGTGAATTGCTTGATCTCGAAGAGGGTGGTGAGGGGAGAGGGAGTACCAGTTCTTTCTTGTCTTGGTGATGATCTGTTTTTGGTTCAGTTTAGCTCTACAACCGGATGATATACTGGCCCTGTTTCATGTTGATCCATGATGGCCACATCTCATTTGTATGCTATGGTGATTGTGTTTTCTGTTGGATGCATACTATTTTGATTTTTGTCTACTGATCTGGGTGACCTGTAGGTATATATGTATCAGTTTTGGGCTTCTTGCGATGTGGCTTTGGTGAGGGTGGTGCGGAGTGTGTGCTTGCCTTGAGGTGGGCGGCATGACTCTGTTTATGAGGGTGCATTGGTTGCTCTAGGTGAGGGTGGTAAGGGATGTGTAGCAACCCTAACCCAGAATTTAATAATTAAAGTAATGTATTGTAATTGAATCATGGAATTTGGGGTCAAAATGTAATTCATAAAGTAGTTGGGGGAATGTGTTGTAACTAATTTAATCTAATTGGGCTAGAATTTGAGCTGGACGTATGGAACACTAATTAAGTTATTGGGCTGGGCTAATTAGTATAGTGGGCTTAGTAATTCAAGTAATAATGTTATGGGCTTAATATTAATGAGCTGGTATTAGGAGAAAACGTGTGGACCTAATTACTGGGTTCTTCTAGAAGGATAATTACAATAAAAGGTACTAATTAGATTTGGATTGAAATAATAAATTGGGATTAGTTAGAACTAAAATAGAAGGTTTCTAATTGGTTGAAAAAGGATTAGATTAGGATTAGGAAGTTTCTAATTGAGAAGGAAGGCTAAGATTGGTTATAACGTTGGGAATAGAAAGAAGTGAGGGAGAAGATTTGAAGCTATAAAGAGAGAGGGTAGGAGGAGGACATGACAGCAATATGAAAAAGGAGAGAAGGGTTTTAGTTGAAAGAAAGAGAGAGATCGTTAGTGGCTGGATTCAAGTTTAGTTTGAAGAAGAAGAAGCTGAAGGGAAGAACACGCTAGGATCGAAACAAGCATAAATTGTAAGTTGCAATTTTCTGTATAGTTCACTTGGGTTCTGAAGTCATTGATGTGATGTTGTAATGCATAAAATGATTAAATACAATTTCTAGGTATGATTAGCATGTATATTGAATGATTTTACAGTACTAATCCATGTGTGTCAATTTGATTAATATATTAAGATTCAATGGTGTTTATGATGATGTTAAATCATTAATCGATGTTTAGAAGCATAAAAGTACGTTTTTATCAGTATGGGCACGAAGCCCTAGGAGAAAAACCAAATTATGGGTTGAATCATAAGTTTGGTAGATCCTTGGTACATACCGAGACATCGACCGAACTACTCGGTAGGATACTCAGCTGATACCGACCCATCTACCAAGCAAGTAAAACTTACGGGGAAATGTGCCGAGCCTTGGTACATACCAAGACCCTCGGTAGGTCACTCGGTACATACTGAAACATCCACCGAGAGTTACCAAACTCTCTGGACAATCGATTGAACCTCGGCAGATGCTGAGACATCTACTGAACTCCTCGGTAGAAAGCTCGGTATATACCGAGCATCTACCGAAGCTCAATGGACTTCAAAATTTATGGGAAAATCCCATTTGATGTTTTAATCATGAATATAAGATTAGTTTGACTGCAAAATGGTTGAATGTGGCTGATATGATTCAATTTGAATACCATGATTTATACACTTGCTTATATACTTAACAGCTGATTATATTGCATATATGTGGGAAATGATTCTTTTTGACGGCTTCCGATGGGTGTTATCACCGGAGATCCGATTGATTGTTGTGGAGGAGTCTTGTGATGGTTTTCGGAGGATTATTTGTGTGTATGGGCGCACAGATAGTTTCCAATGAATTTTATCACTAGAATTCTGATTGATTGGGATACTTTGGACTGAGATGGAACTTGGTTGATATGGGTAATCATCTTTGATGAGAGACCTCCCAGGGTTGATTCCCTAAATGTATGTGGGTAAACGTCCTCTTAGAAGGCCTCCCTGGGTGTTAATCCCTAAATGTAAGAAATAGCTTCGGGAATTGAGCCCGGTAGGTTGCGAATCCTACAAAACCATGTTGTACACGTGGGATGATGTATTGTGGAGACAAATTGACCGTAAGGTCATGGACTGGGGTGTTGGTGGAGATTTGTGTATCGGCTGATCACCAGATAGTGGAGTGCTTCTTGTGCATATATGATTGGCATTGTGGAATTCTTATGATTGACATGACCTGGTTAATATGTTGTGGTTACTATTATTGTTCTTATGCCATGATCATTGCATGTTGTTGGGACTGACGTTATTCCTTGGGGACGGATGACAGAAAATTCTTCTTACTAGGCATTCCAAGCTCACGCAACCTTTTGATGTTGCGGGTTAAAAAGGATTGGATGAATTGGCGTGGAATTGATGCTGAATTAAGTTAATGTTTTTAGTTAGTAATTTCAGATTTGATGTAATAGGGTAGTATGAGTAGTTGATTTGTTTGGATTGTAAGCTCTTCTGAAGCCATTTGAATTGAATGATTTAGTTTCTTCCGCACTCTGATTGGTTACATTGAAGCATTATTAGACTATTATTTGGTTAATTGTTGTCTTGAACCCCGTTCCATGGTTTGGAACCCGAAGATCGCACATCGTGATCCGTGCCACCCACCTCGAGATTTGGGCATCGGAATCCGGGGCGTGACAGGTTGTGTGGGCTGAAGGCATTCTGCTGCCTTGACCTACTTGGTTTTATTTGGTTGGAGGTCTTATTGCTTGGCTGATAGTGGTGCTCCTCTAGTGGTGCTCCTCTATTTGACATGTCTCATTTGCTTGTTGTGGTTTGGCTTACTGGTTGTTACCAAATCTGGTTTTTTTGTCTTTTTGGGTTATTTTCCCAAACGTGTATGATCTTGTACTGTTGATTTCTTTTTTTCTTTTTCTTTTTATTTAATAAATTCAGGAATTTACCGGTTCTAAAAAAAAAGTTACCAAATATTATTTATCAGTGCTTTTCCCCAATCAATTTATTTTAAAAAAAATAGCCCTCTGGTCGCAAAACTCGGAATCCCATGAATTCACAGTCATTTTGAAGGTTTTTCAGAGTAGAATCCAAATTTGATGCTAGAAAATTATTTTGACCCATAGATACACTTATTTGGTTCAACCGATCGTATTGGGGGCAAAATTATAATTTCTCCTGACAAACTTTGAAAATGCACAAGATTATACTCATTGGATAACATTTTGGCTCATGAATAAAGATTTGAGGTCAGCAATAAATTTATGACTGAAGATGGATCAGGTGGGGACGTACCAGGGATATTTTGGTTATTTCACATGAATTTTGGGATTTTCGAAGAAAATTAGCAATATGATTGGAATGAGGATTCATAGATGAATGAGAGATAGAAAAAGCCAAGCTCAAGCCCCCATAATCTACAAAGATCAAGACAACCACTCTAGTGCAAATTGAGATGTCTACAAGAGGGAGACTTGAAGCGTTAGGACCATTCAACTCAACGAAGGACTGTGTCGCAATATAATGATTTTCAGAGTAACATTCATCAACTTTTGCTGGATCATTTGGAACAACCGCAATATAATGATTTTCGAGGGAGAAGGATCTTCGATAACTGGCGTTATCAACAGAGTAAGGGTTCTGGTTGATGACATGAGTAAACTCATGGCGAATGAGAAGATCATTGTTGTTAAGCAAGACTTGATCTTTGACGACACGAGGAGACTCAGAAACCAATTTGGGTTTTTTGCTTGTGGATTTGCATTAAAATTGGGGGAATTAAGTAACAATCAGAGGTGATTGCGACATTAGAAGGGATCGGATCAAACTAGCTCACAACAGAGGCTACATGAAGCTGGAAATCGAGGGTGAGTCATTGTTGATTATGAACCTATTTGAAGATTAGTCAGTTGAACCACTATGGAAGATCCACACATATATCTCTGAAGCCTGACAACTCATCAAATCTTTCGAGCAAATTAGATTCAAGGTGACCTATAGAGAAGACAATCAAGCGGTGGATGTATTGGCAAATTTTGATATAGAGTGGTACTCTTGTTGCTCGGTTCAATAATGTTATTAAGCCACATGAATGCAAAAACTATTAATTCTACTGTGGGTGACACATGTAAAACTGCACTTTGATAGACCTCTAGAACGTGTTAACCATTTTATTGTCACATTAATTTTTATTTTTATTTTTTAAATTGAAAGAGGTGTAATTGTTTTATTACCACATCATTTGTTTTTATTTTATAATTGAAAGAAGTGGAAACGGTTATTTTAAAAAGTTAACCATCGCCAAAAGACAATATTATCTCTAATTGTACTAAATATTTTATTATATTAAAGGTTATTTTTAGAATTTTAAAAAATATCTTGGCATTGGCTTATTTAATGTTCTAAATAGATTTAATTACCATGGATTCATAATACCTTATTTTTAAAACTTAATATTATTATTTTATTTGTTTATAAATAAAATAAAATTATAAAAATAATTTATATAAAATAAGTGAGCAAGCTTTAGCCGAGTCGAGCTCACCAAAGCCGGTTCAAGCTTTTCAATTAAAAAAAAAATCAACTGTTTTTTATACTCAGATTCGGCTCGTGACCTTAGTTATTGAGTTCAGTACTGATGATCCGGCGGTCTAAATTAATCCCTTTGGACACGTGACGTGATCTTAGAATGCATATACATGCTTAAAAGATACACCCGTAGATGCTACATCATTTGAATAAAGCAGTCACTTGCTCCCCCCACTATCTCCTGTGTGTGAACGCCGAAAAGTGCTCGCACCACTATTGGGCCACATCAGTCATATTGATGGTCTTTCGACCTTACATGAGGTTCGGTCATCTCTATCCTAATCTAAGGTTAAACCGCTCGTCAGAGGTTAACCCTTTGCAGTGAAAGAAACCTTACGGGAACAGACGGTTAGTGTACACTTCACCAGAGGCTAACCACCCTGAGATGGTTAATTCGTCAAGGGTTAGTTACCCTCAAATTGACTAAAGGTTATG
Source organism: Pachysandra terminalis (assembly GCA_031762675.1). NCBI lineage: Eukaryota > Viridiplantae > Streptophyta > Magnoliopsida > Buxales > Buxaceae > Pachysandra > Pachysandra terminalis. The sequence continues at coordinate 12,360,940 of JAUPMG010000013.1, read as the reverse complement.
TCTCCTTCGAATGACATAAATGAGGGTTTTGTCACCCATAATAGACTCTTACATTTGGTTAACTTCAAAGGAGTCCTTATTAAAGGAGCTTCCGAAGTACATTTTTCGCTCATCCCAAGGGAACACCTCCGGATGACGACTTCACTGACTTTGAAGTACCCTCACAAAGGAGTACTTTGAAGTCATGTTATTACTTCTCTGTATGTCACCTTCAAGTGACAGATATGGAAGTACACTTTTTGCTCATCTTGAGAGAATACCTCCAAATGACGACTTCACTGACTTTGAAGTATCCTAAAAAAAAAAATACTTCGAAGTCAAGTTATTACCTCTCCATACGTCACCTTCGAGTGACAATTATGGATTCGAGTTCACTCACTTTGTAGTATCCTTCAAAATGAGTACTTCGAAGTCATGTTATTATGTCTCCACACGTCACCTTCGAGTGACAGTTATGGATTTGACTTCACTGACTTTGACGTACCCTAAAAAAGGAGTGCTTCGAAGTCGTGTTATTAGCTCTCTATACGTCACCTTCGAGTGACAGTTATGGACTTGTGGGACTATCTTGTACACTTTACTTAAGAGTACTTTGACGGACACACACTTCTCTTACTAATGTCCAGACTAAAGGCATTCGAATTGGTCTCTCAACCTTTAACCTTGGAAGATCCCGTGATAATAATGTTTTACATAGATAATTGATCATGAAAACCGAATTGCTTGCTGAGAAACTTACACAGTAAGGTATCTACATGGGTAAATTCGTTAAATATACTGATCACCTTGTAAAAGGTATAAAATTACTTCCGTCTCTTTCAAAAGAATATGGATTGAACTACCAAAAGGAAATCCTTCAGAAAAGGGACAAAAGTTAGAAGTAATATCTGCAGAATCCGAATGACTCGTCTTTGTAAAGAATATTACAATGAATTCCCAATTCATCACGTGTTAAAACCTCAGCTACTTACATCTGTTGTATGTCGTATATGAGGGGATTTTGTCTTATCAGGTATGGCGGTGATAAGAATAGAACGTTGCTTTATGGAACTTTATGCATGAAACACATGTCATTCAGTTCTTGATCTTCTAGATTTTAGAGCAACCTATCGCAAAGCAAGTTCACTTGATTGAATGACATGTCACAATTTTCTTATGAAATAACTTAGTCGCGTTAAAGACACGTATACTTGGATGTGCATTACTGCATGGAGATATTTCTAAGCTCCTCGCTGGACATTGATTTGATTGACACATGACCTGGTCAAAGATGATGCTATTAGATAATTTCTCTATAAATAGCAAAGCCTACTCACGAATCAACAACAATTCAAGAATTTGTAGACTTATAAATAATCTGAATAACTGTTGGAACATTGAAAAGAACCTATCACCTTCAAGTAAAATATATAGAGACTTGAAAGACAGCGATAACTTATCAAAGAAATAAACAAAAAAGACTTATGTCATTCGAACATTGAGGTTCTCTTACTTTGTGGTGTGTGCTTTTATTGACACACCTGACATTTTAACCTCTATTTCTTTTTCTCCTTTGTCTTATTTACAGATCATATTCAAGAAGAAACGCTCTAAATAGAATGGCTGCATAACAATTTAGACTATCGTAAGACAAACTCTTCAGACTTTACCTGTCGATTGATGTTTTTATATTTGTAAATTCGAATCTTATTGAATAAAAAATTTCGAATTTGTGATTGTTACAAATTCTTCGTTATAAGTACAGCTTCGTATAAGCCGAGCCCGAGCCCGAGCCAAGCTAGCTCACGTGTGACATCCACCAGTCCAAAATAAAAAAATATTAGAAGCCGACTCAAACACGCAACGGCGGAGCAGTTCAATAGAGTGGCGTACATGCCATAACCAGCTAACCAACAACGTGGCTGATTCTCACTGGCTAGAGGTACTTTCTACCTGTAGTCATGTATGACCATCATCATGATATTAGAAGGGGCCACCGAATGTGGAAGGCTTCAATCCATTTGCCTGAGCCATTGTTATCGGAGGGTCTTCTCTATTTCTCCCCCTTTCTCTCGCTGCTCTAGATTTTATCCAGCACTCTCGTCTCATCTTCATTGGATCATCTTCGATAATCTCCTCAAAAAATGGTGAATTTTCTTCTAATTTTTTGCTATTTTTTACTTCTCTAGGGTTTCGTTTTCTGTTATTCTGCATACTCGAATTTGATTTATTTATGTGAATTTTATTGGTTGCTTCTCTGATCTATAATCTATACGGTTATGTTAGCTGATCTGTCAGAAATTTGAGAGATTTAGATGCATTTCGATTTGATTAATAGATCGTATTTGTTTCTTGTTCAGCTAGCAGATCTGATTAGCCTTCAGCTTGATTATCGTTAACTGAATCTAGAATAGATTTGTCTGATTATCTGATATTTTTTGCTTGATTCGATGATTTGAGTTCTACGTGATTCGGTTCATTGGATGTCTGTTATTGAGGATGTTAGAGGTCGTAGATCTCGTGGCGGAAGCCGTGATCGTGTGTTGATTCGGAAGTTTAAAATGGAATTTATCATTTCCTGGAAGTCAGATTCAGTGCTGATGGTTGTAGAGCTATAGTTCTTGTTTCCGTTGTAGTCCTCTGTATTTGTGTCACGAACCCACAAGGTAGAACTCACCCTTAAAAACCGGCTGTTAAGGGGAGGGTGTCTTGAGGTAAATAAACCATCAACTAATCCCATACTTAGTCGATGTGGGATCCTAACATCCACCCCTCTTTCAGAACCGATGTCCACGGCGGCCCATATCCCCAGTTGGGTGATTTCGCGGATCCCGCACACAACCAGGTAGCAGCCCTCCCCAAGTCGCCACATCTGCAACGAGGGCCATCCCGAAGGGTGCCTGCTCTGATACCAATTGTTACGAACCACAAGGTAGAACTCACCTTTAAAAACCGGCTGTTAAGGGGAAGGTGCCTTGAGGTAAATAAACCACCAACTAATCCCATACTTAGTTGATGTGGGATCCTAACAATTTGCTTGGATTTAGGGTTTCTTGTGTGATTTGTATGTTGGATTTGCGGTTTTTTCAAGTCAGTTCTTACATGATCTGGTCACTTTAGGCTCCAGACAAGTAAATAAATGAATTTGATTAGCTATTTAGTTTTGTGATGCACGCCTTCGCATGAATTTGTTTGACTTGCTAAAGCTTCCACTGTTTTGTGGTCTGGTGAGATTTGTTCTAAATGGTTACTTATTGCTGTTGATGCTTAGTCCTCCAAGCACAGGTTACAAATAGATTAGATATCTGACAAGAAGTGTGTTCATTTCTCGGCATTTATGACCTTTATCAAATTTTATCCAATCCATAGGCCAACGCTGCATCGGGGATGGCTGTGCATGATGACTGCAAGCTAAAATTTTTGGAATTGAAGGCAAAAAGAACTTACCGCTTCATTGTCTACAAGATAGAGGAGAAGTCAAAGCAGGTTGTTGTCGAAAAGCTCGGTGAGCCTGCTGAAAGCTATGAGACCTTCACTGCAAGCCTACCTGCCGACGAGTGCCGATACGCTGTTTATGATTTTGACTTCGTGACTGAAGAGAACTGCCAAAAGAGTCGGATTTTCTTCATCGCCTGGTAATTACTTGCATCAAAAACGTTTGATTCATTTTCCATATTCTGCCTGTTTAACCATTATTTATATGTGTTTTTCTTCTTCTTTATTTATTAATTTTTTTTTATCAAGGTGTCCCGACTCATCGAGGGTGAGGAGCAAGATGATTTATGCAAGCTCCAAGGATCGATTCAAGAGAGAGCTAGATGGTATTCAGGTAGAGTTGCAAGCGACTGATCCTACTGAGATGGGCCTTGATGTTATTAAAAGCCGTGCCACCTGAATATGGATTTGTCTGTCTAGCAATGGAGATTTTCTCCATGCAGTCTGAATTACTTAAGTGCAATGTTAATAGTTTGTTGGGCAGTTAATTTGGCTCGATTATGATATTGGTTTGTTGTTCAAGTTTTACCGTATATTATCGTCTTCGTCTAGAACAATATATTGTGATTTGTTACTTGTGAGCCTATGAAATGAGTTTCTCCTTGTAGTCTGATGTCTACAAGCTAATATGTGACAATTTGTGGGGGGTAGCCAACACCTTTAATTTGTTTTACAGCTTTGAAATTGATGTTTAACCCTTGTTATCTTTATTTGAATTGCACAACAGTTATGCCTCTCTTAATACTGATTTTTATGGTTTATTGTCCTCTACATTTTTTGTTGTTGAATAATGTATGATATATTGAATTAAGGACAAAGAATGAGCCTGCCATATTTGGCAGCTGGCATGAAAACATAAAAGTAGAAAACAATTGCATAAATCAGATATCAGCAACGATATATAATTGTATGCCCAATATTCTGCAAAATAAAAGCTAATAATTCCCATCCTATTCCAACAGCTCTCTTGGTGAAATGCGTGAGAAAAAATTCTTTTGTTTCCAGACTTTTGGCAAGTCCAACCCTCAACTCATTAGCTGACCTTGACACATGAGAGGACCAGATGGTCAATCCATCTGACAAAGATTTAGTCAATCTGGTGAAGTGGATAAGTCTCCAAGAGTAGTAAGCCTATAGGCTAAACAATCATGTGACCACCGTAGATGAGTTCCCCTCTGCTTGCTAGTCATGTTAGCCCCGAGCCTGTCCCTCCTTCAAACCTGTGACTACGTACATATCCTGCTTTTATCGCATTCCTATTCCTATCGATACATGGGAATGCATGCACAATGGTGCCCAAGTGAGCTTTGAACATCCCACCTAGTCTGAACAGATTTGGGTTCCCAATGAAGCAGCCATCAAATTCAGCTTGATAAACCCCACTGCGGGGGTTTCCAACCATATCCCTCCATCGGGGATGATAGAGTAGCAATTGTGGTCCGCTCTTTGATGATGTCTGATATTGATATGCCTAGGGAATTTGGTAAAGTCCCTGCCACTATGTACATTAACATTGTCAACTCTACAAGCAAGTGTGGCCTACCATGGATGTCCTCAAATCATTGTATTTCGACCCCCATAATATCCAGAGGTTGACATGGAAAAGAGACCAATACTTCAGCTTCCCTCTTTTCCCCGATATTGGGAATCTCTATTGATATAACAAGTGGCAAATGATAGCAGGCATTCCCCAAATTACCCCAATCAGCCTGAGAGAGAATAGAATAAGTGATCTGCTGGTCTAGTTTCACCATAGCACATACACAAGATGCAAACCTGAGAGCTCTCATGGATTCTAGCTATACTGCTCTTCTCTAGATTCACTTTTAGGCTCAATACCATTTCAAGGCATCTAAGAGACCACTTGATCCAGGAAACCTGTATCTGAGAAGCCTCAAAAAAAATATCGTGTTGTCAAAAACTGAAGGTATGAAATGGACACTATTATTGCTGGCACAAAAGCCCTTGGTTAATCCTAGTGTCTCTGTTGGGCATAAGAACATCACTCACTAATGTGAACAAGAGAGGGAAAAGTGACTCTCTGTCTAAGGCCTCTAGACGAAAATAACCGATCGGTTTGGGATAAAAGAGAAGGAAACGTTCCTTAGGCATCCCCTAATATTTCTTTATGATGCTGATGGTCATTCTCTATATTAGTTAACTCGTATTAGATTCTACTAACTGTGTTCTTTCTTGTTGTTGAACCAGTATTTTTTCCTTCTTTGGTGTCTCATGGTGCATTATTGGCATACTGACTCTAGGTGGAAGGTGAATAGCTTTTATACTGATCAATAAGCTGGGTTGCTCTATAGAAACATTGTCATGCATGTGTGTATTTCCACATATACATGTAGTTGCACCCTTATAAATACTTAGGAATTTTAATACCTGACAGCTAAATGTTTGACTCTGCTGAGGCTTTTTTCCTGGTGGGTAATTCATGAATGATCGTAGTTAACTAGTTGCTTCCATTCCTTGAGCCATATTTTTATGTACACTTGAAATTTGTTTTTGAAGAAATTAGGAGTCAATGTGTTACTACAAAAATTCAGTATGGTTTTGTAAGTACTCCTTGATGGTTTGCTTGAAATTGCTAAATACTATGTTTGCTTTGGACTAGAGTGCTGGGTTTCTGCCATAGATTGAGGGATCTCCATGTTGCTGTGTCCTGGTATAAGTTTGGGGAGTTGTGAAATGTAGTATTATCATGTCTATGAAGAACTTTTTGTCTTGCACGGTGAAAGGCATATTTCGTGAATGTCTAAGAATCTGGACTATGATGATCACGTAATTTCTCTATTTTATGTGTTGTGATGCACGAGTCATTTTCTTCGTAATTTTGTATCCATATCTTATGTCTATGTGTTGGTGTACATACCTGTTTGATTATATACATTGTTTTCAGCAATTACATTATTGCTTTGAATAATTAACCATATGCATGATAATTATTCAACTAGATGGAAAACTAAGAAACTTTCCCTACATAATGTCTCCAGAATAGCGTTTTGAGTCGGATATTGAATTAGATGTATCATTATCTTGGTCTTCTAGGTCGCACATCAATTAACAAGAAAACATCTTGATCTTCTCATGGTCTATATCTAACTAGTATTCTTGCGTTTTTTTCCCGTGTGGATGACCCTTGTGTCAAAACGTAATTTTCTTTCTTGGGACAGCCAATGTAGATGACCCTTGTTTGAAAACATAATGTTCCTTCTTGGGATAACCAGTTCTCTGCTCTTGGTTTCCTTTGTAGGTTGGAGAGTGTAAACTAAGATTGAGATATCATTGGAATTTTAATCGACAACTTTCATTTTCCCCTTCAACTATACCTATGATTACAAATTCTCCCTTCTAGGATGGCAATTTATCTCCATACCCAATATATTGAAGTTTAATTTCAACATCTCCCTTCAAATATTTTTTATGACATTTCTGTCCTTTACATAACGTTCAAAGATATCCTATTAAACAAATTTTAAGCATTCTTAATATTTATAATTAGATAATAGTTATAATTAATGAAAATAAAAAGATGAAGTCCTTGGTAACAAACTTCAATAAATACTTATAACATTGATTACTTTATTAATTCATTAATAAAGTTTTAGATGTGGGTATTGATTAGTGGATCCTATTTTGTTGTTCATGTATGTAGGTCACAAGGAGATTTTGTAATTATAGGTTTCATTTAAGGGATAAAATGAAATTTTCCCAAGTTTGGTTTGGCCAATTTGGCATCATGTAGGTAGAGGAAACAAGTGGTGCATATAGGGAAGAAAAAAATTAGGTTCTTTGAATGAGTTTCTAGGTGTTTATTAGAATTATGTTAGGACTCCTCACTGCTTTGGGTAGTCTATTGCTGCTGAATTCTTTAATATAACTTTGAATGGATTTGTTATAGGGTTTAGATAGAACTATGCGGCTCTACTTTAGTTATCTTTATTGAGAGATGTAATAAATAAGGAATGGATAGTGTTGTCATAGATGTAAAATTTATATATATATCCTCGGTTGGAGGAGAGACCTCATCTTAATTGCTTTTTAGTAGGAATATTCGTGAATGTTGGTCAGTCGACTGTGGAGGTGCGATTCTATAGGGACTCCAGGGGTACAATTTGGATGGTTATACTGCTTATTCAGTCTTTTAAGGGCTTACTCCAAATTCCTTGTTATTGGCTAAAAGTATTTGGAAGGTGTTTGTATTGTAACCTCGAACCTAGTGAGTAGTTATGAGGTGAGAGATGGTGCTAGATTCTTGTGGTGCTTTGTTGTACATTTTTCTTTCATGTGGTAGCCTCGGCATGGGGGTCAATGGACTGCTAGGTGGAATAGTTATCTCTTATCCTTATTTGACCAGCTATACATTGTCTAGTCCATACGGTTATGTGTTTGAAATGGCTGGTTGGGTGATTGTTTGTTGTTTACTAGGTGGTTGTGTGAGAGTCAAAGTTTGAGTATGAAGCATTTGCGCTTGTTGAAATTTAGGTATAGTCAAGTCTAAAAGATTGTTATTAGGAGAGAGATTTAGTTGATTGTGCACGTGAGGAACCAGCTAAGCGTCCTTGGAAGTTAATTGTGGGGGGGTTGCATTGTTGCAGAGTTTTTAAGTTGATATTTGACAGCCTATGTTATAAACCTTGTGGGGTGGTGACATTTCTTGATTCATTCTTTGTAGATAACCCTTGAACTGTTGTTCATTTTGAGAGGTAGAGTGGGTAGGAGGAGCTTGGATCTTCTAGTTTACTTGTTCATTCATGCATTTCTACTAAATAATGTTGCCAGCAACCTTGGATTTGTTGGGGATTTTTCCGAAAGGTACAGTAAGAATTGTTGCTTGGGCACAGCATTGTGAAAGGTAACTGAACCTAACTTTATGGAATTGAATATTGCAAAGAAGCAAGCTACAGGTTTGGATAGTTTGAAACCTGGAATTTATTAATCAACAGCATGCGTCCCAACACGGTATCATAAATTATAAAGGGGTCTGGCTTCTTTTGCACATAGATCTATTTTTTCATGAAATAATTTCGGTTCTATTTAGATTTATCCGGTTCACGACAATTCCTGTTATTAACCTAATATGAAAACTACTTCCAACAAATGTTAACCGAAGCTGAAATTCGGCTGCGATCTGGTGGGGGCCTGGGGCTGTGGTCATCTCTCAAAACATCCGTTTTTTTTAATGTGACATGCTACCCCGCCCCCGTACGGAGCATCCTGTATATAGGCTTAAGCTACAATGTGTTTCAGTCCCGGAGTCTCATTAATAAATGTGTTATTTCAAAAAAAAAAACGTGAAATACTGTAAGATCTGTGGCTCACCAGTAACCCGGATTCTAAATTTAAGAGACCTAATTCGTAAGTACGACCCTTAGTCTTAGACGTGAAACGAAAAAGGAAAATTGAATATATCAGAAAAATGAGGAAAACCAATCCAAGGTTGTGATTGGGAGAACAGTGCTTTGTTTGGCTGTAGTGATGGCAATGGGGCGGTTAAATGGGTAACACCTCCCACTCACTCACCCCTATTGATTTGGTTTAGTAATTTATAAGTCGAGTTCGGATTTGGTTCAGTCTGACCCTACTCTGTCTCATTGCCGTTTAATTACACGTTATATATATATATATATATATATATATATATATATATATTGTGTGAATACACTTAAGAAAATCATATACTTTAACTTCAAAACATATACTTTAACTTATTTGTAATATATTCTATGGTCAAATCTGACTTGTCCTGAATTGGATTAGAAGTGAGTTTGCTATTAGGGGGACTCCAATAGGGGCAGGCTAGGATGGGTCAAAACCCGCCCATTGCCATTCCTACCTAACACTTTTCCTCTCTCTCTCTCTCCTAAAAAATAGAGCCCATTGTCTCGCAGCACGGACTCATAATTTGGGGTGTAATTTGGGTCGGGCTAATTTCAACCTAAACTGATCTAATCTAACTTCGGGTTGGTTTGGATTTTATATCACTTTAAGTCGGTTTTGGGTTGAAAAAAGTCAAATCCGAATTAATTCCGTTCGATTTTATATCTCTAAAAATTTCTGTCCGTTTCTAAATAAGCCCTTTTGTATAAAAGCCAAGGGCTCATTTAGTATTAAAAATTGATCCTTCAGGATGAGGAGTTAGTGTTATTTTTGACTCATGTTGTGATTGTGCTTATCAACCCGACCCAAACTAATCCAAAATTGCAGTTTTGGTTGGATTGGGTTTAGGGTTTACAAAATAAAATCGATTTGGTGTCTGAGTTTTATAGTTCGGATTTCCAAACAGGTTGAGTTGGGTTTTTAGGTTGACTGAGATCGAAGAGTATATACGTTCCAAAGAGACTCCGGAGAGGGGTTTATCCATTCAAAAAAGGTGTTTCAGAAAGGTCTGTACACAAGTTAGTTCTTACTGATATAGAACTACCAAAACCCATCTCAACTTCTCTTCTGTTTCTCTCACCTTCTCCAGTTGAATTCTCCTCCGCAACTCCTTTCCGTTACCTCATCTCCCAATTCAATCATCTTTTTTCCTTTTCTTTTCTTTTCCTTCTTGAATTCACTCTCATTTTCTCCACAAATTGTTTGTTTTGTTTATCGTTTTGGACTCAATTCTTCCATTTGACCATCAAAACCAGTCTACTTACATTCCTTTTTTCACCATCTTTACGGTCTCAGCACTTGTGATTAGTACCTTCTTTATGTTCGCTTAATTGCTTCAATGGCCTTCACTTTTGCTCTGAAATCCTATCCTTGTGGTAGTTTCCTTCAAAAGCCCCAATACCCATGTCTGTCTAATTCACATAAACCCTCCAGCTTCATCTGCTTCTCATTATCGCTCCAACCTCATGAACTGCTCACAACATCTTTGAACTCTGACTCTTCTTCCCCTCCAATCCACCAAATCCCACCAAACTTCACCCCTAAAGACCTCCTTAATCTCATCCGTCGCCAAACCGATGCGGAATCCGCACTTCGTCTCTTCAATTGGGCCTCAAGGCAGTCAAATTTTATCCCCAATTCATCCATATATGAAGAGATTCTTCAGCAGCTTGGAAAGGCGGGGTCTTTCGATCCGATGAAGCGACTCCTAATGGAGATGAAACACTCTAACTGCGAAATCAAGAGAGGTATTTTCCTGATCTTCATTGAAAGCTATGCAAGATTCGGTTTATTCGATGAAACTGTCGGTGTGATTAAAACAATGGAAGAAGAATTTGGGTTGGAACCAGATACTTTTTCTTATAATTTCCTGTTGAATGTTCTTGTTGAGGGAAACAAGCTAAAAATGGTTGAGTCTTTGAATTCCACCATGAACAGTAGAGGTATTAAACCAGATGTTTCAACCTTCAATATCTTGATAAAGGCTCTGTGTAGAGCTCATCAGATCAGACCTGCAATTTTAATGATGGAGGAGATGCCAAGCTATGGATTAGCCCCAGATGAGAAAACCTACACAACCCTAATGACGGGTTTTATCGAGGAAGGAAACATGGAAGGAGCATTGAGGATCAAAGAACAAATGGTGGAAGCCGGATGCGCCTTAAGTGATGTAACTGTTAATGTTCTGATCCATGGATTTTGCAAAGATGGAAGAGTAGAAGTAGCTCTAAACCTAGTACAAGAAATGTACCTCGAGGGGTTCCGTCCTGATAAATTTACCTTCAACACTTTGGTGAATGGGATGTGCAGAGCCGGGCATGTGAAGCATGCGACGGAGATCTTGGATGTGATGCTTCAGGAGGGATTCGATCCGGATATCTTCACATACAACACCTTGATATCTGGACTCTGTAAATCTGGTGAGATTGAAGATGCCGTAGAAATTCTCAGTCAGATGGTGTCGAGGGATTGTTCACGGAACACCGTCACTTACAACACTCTGATCAGCACCATGTGTAAAAAAAACCGGGTCGAAGAGGCCACTGAGCTTGCTCTCGGGCTTTCGACCAAAGGAATGTTACCCGATGTCTGTACCTTCAATTCTCTGATTCACGGTCTCTGCGTGACCGATAACTATAAAAGTGCGATGCAGCTATTCAATGAGATGAAGAACAATGGGTGCCCACCGGACGAGTTTACTTACAGTATGCTGATTGAAAACCTCTGTTCAAAAGGGAGACTTGAGGAAGCAGTGAAGTTATTGAAAGAAATGGAATCAAACGGTTGTGCGCGAAATGTGGTAACGTATAATACTTTGATTGACGGGTTCTGCAAGAATCAGAGGATCGAAGAGGCAGAGGAGATCTTCGATCAGATGGAACTACAGGGGGTTTCAAGGAACTTGGTCACTTATAACACCCTCATCGACGGATTGTGTAAGAGCAAGAGGGTGGAAGAAGCTGCACAGTTAATGGATCAAATGGTAATGGAAGGATTGAAACCTGACAAATTCACCTACAATTCCCTGCTTGCGCATTTCTGCAGGGCAGGAGATATTAAGAAGGCGGCGGATATTGTCCACACCATGACTTCAAATGGGTGCGAACCAGATGCGGTCACGTATGGAACCCTAATCGGGGGATTGTGTAAGGCGCGTAGGGTTGAGCTTGCCAGTAGACTCCTCAGAACTGTACAAATTAAAGGGATGGTTCCGGCACCACAGGCCTACAATCCTGTAATCCAAGCACTGTTTAAACGACAGAGAACAAAAGAAGCCGTTAGGCTTTTCAGAGAAATGTTGGAGAAGGGCGAACCTCCGGATGCGATAACATATAAGATTGTTTTCCGTGGTTTATGTTCGGGAGGAGGACCAATTGGAGAAGCTGTTGATTTTGTGCTTGAGATGACCCAGAAAGGTTTCCTGCCGGAGTTTTCATCATTCTCAATGCTGGCTGAAGGGCTTTGTGCTTTGGCAATGGAGGACACACTGATAAGGCTTGTTGATCTGATCATGAAAAAGGCAAATTTCTCAGAGAGTGAGGTTTCCACGGTAAAGGGTTTTCTCAAGATTCGTAAATTCCATGATGCATTGGCCACCTTTGGTAATATCTTCAATAGCCGAAAACCCAGAAAAGTCTACAGGTGAGGATCATGAGAACTGTGAAAATACCTCAGAACTACACAGAAAGTAAAGACAGCTCTAATTGTTTGCATGTGTTTGGAAAAGAGACTTTCTAGGTTAAATATTTCAATTGACAAAACCAGATGACACATCAAAAGCTGTGGAAGGAAGTTTATCCGAGCTGTACTACTTGTCTGGTCTCCACGGGCAAATTTACTCCATCTTCTGGCTGTTTCTGTTTTCAGTGTAAGAACTTCCTTTATACTGAACATGGAAAGGGGGCCAAAGTTTGAATTCTCAATAGTATGTTAAAGTCTTTGTAATCACTCACCTTAAAAGATTAGGATAACCCTGGTGATAAATATAATCCAATCTATTTTTTTTTCTCATTTCATATTTGTTTAATGACCCCTTGCAGAAAATGCACATCAACCATAAAGGCAACTTGAGATTCAATGAATCTAATTAGTAATTACAAATTGCAGGAGGAGGATTTGATGAAGGAAGCCCACATTTATCACAAAGATTTTTGGGGTTGTATGGTGGCACCATATGAATGGAAAATCCCTCCTCTAGGCCATATATATGCCATATACCAACAACTAGCTGCATAGCCAAGAGACAAAATCTCCCATAATCAGCTTCTATGACATGCTCTATTTCCAGAATTATCCAAATAATGAAAGAACAAAAACAAATACTGAGGGACTTAACAAACTTCACATGATACCCAACCCAATCAAGGTATCTGATTTCATCTGCAAGATGATTCCGTTGATACATTTTGTACAACAATGTAAAATTGGTAACAACCAATCTACAAGGCCATAACATCCCTCAATGTGTGAGGGTTGTACCAACTTGCTAAAAAAAGAAAAAAATGCTGTACAGAAGAATGCCCTGTTAGGTTCTCTGTTGAATGGTCGTGAAGCCAACCTTTATGTCTTGAATATGAAGTGAAGATTGTAACCTTAATATCATGATGGCTCTGGTTCAAAATCGTTGCTCAACAACCCAATTCGACATTTAAAGAATCCCTAAGCTTCCATTTTTCTATTGTAATCTTGATCTCATGACGGCGCTGGTTCAAGATCACTGCTCAACAATCCAACTTAAAATTCACAGAATCGCCAGATTCCATTTTCTATTTTAACATGCGAAGAAAAAATGGTGTTTGCAAGCATAACTTCCTGTAAATGAATCTGCACTCATCAAGTAAGTTCCATGAATGAGAATATTATATGTAACCCGATTTGGCTTTTCACCCCTTCTCATCATGTAGAGAACCTTCATCTTATGTAGCCAGTTGGACCTTCATGTCATGAAAACGAAGTGAAGATTGTAATCTTGATCTCATGATGGCGCTGATTCAAAATCACTGCTCAACAATCCAACTCAAAATTTACAGTTGGATCATGTCATGAAAACGAAGCGAAGATTGTAATCTTGATCTCATGACGGCGCTGGTTCAAAATCACCGCTCAACAATCCAACTCAAAATTCAAAGAATCCCCAGCTTCCATTTTCTATTTTAACATGTGAAGCAAAAATGGTGTTTGCAAGCATAACTAACTCCCTGTAAATGAATCTGCACCCATCAAACAAGTTCCATGAATGAGCATTATATGTAACCCGATTGGGCTTTACACCCCTTCTCATCTTGTCATCGCGCAGTTCAAAGGCCTTAATAAGTTCCCCATTAACACAGCAACCATGTATCAAAAAGTTATATGCTAATGTATCGGGCTTCATCCCCTTATTTAGCATAGAGTACCACAGCTTAAAAGCTTCTTGCAAGCCACCATTTCAACAGTTCATAAATAATTGTTGAATAACTAATACAATCAGGAAGAATATCGTTGTCTATCATTTCAACAAGGAGCTCAGCAGCCTCCTGAGTTTTACCCAATTTGCAGAAACCTCGGATTAGTATATTATATGTGACAGTGTTTGCCAAAGATCCATTGAGCATTGCCTCGTGCAACTGCACAGCTTTTTCCATATTTCCTTCTTTGGTAATATGGTCAAGGAAACAACCATATGTGGTTTGGTTCGGAATGGAGTTCCTTACCAGCATTTCCTTACAAAGAAGCACAGCTTTATCCACAAATCCTGCTTTACACAAGTGATTTATCAAAGCTGTGTATGTTACAACATTTGGTACATACTCTTCAGCAACCATCTTATCTCAAAAACCCAATGCCCCCTTAAGGTTTTCTTCTTTGCAGTATGCATCAATAATACTTGTATATGTTACGATATCAAGCCTCAATCCTTTATCATGCATCTCCTTCAGGAGCCCAAACAATTGTACTGGACCATGCTGTTTTAAAACACCATAAATAAGTACCGAATAGCAAACAAGGTCCATCTTCACTCCTCCTTCCACCATTTCTTTACAAACACCAAAGGCATCCTGCAATCTACCCTCCTTGCAATACCCATGTAGAAGTGCAGTAAAACACATTTCATTCAGTGCATGATTCTCTATATGAAGGTCATTCATGAATTCTTTGGCTTCAGGCACTCTACCTGTCAAACACAGACCACTATAGGTATATGTATCTGGGACAAGACCCTTCTCCACCATTTCGTCAAGCAGCTCAAAGGCTTTTACAGTGTTTCCCTCCCTGCAATACCCATCAATTATAACATTATAAGTTACTTCATTTGGAACAATGTTACGCTCCAGCATTTTGTCAAATAATTTACCCGCTTCAACCATCATATTCGCACGGCAGAAACCACTAATGAGTGCAGTAAAGGTGTACGTGTTTGGTGAGATTCTTCTTCTATACATCTTGTGATAGAGCCAATATGCTTTATGCACCTCTCCTTCCATGCAATATCTATTTATCAATGACGTATAATTCACCTCAGTTGCTTCCAATCCCTTATTGATCATCTCATTCAAGAGAGATTCAGCCTTACTTGATTTCCCCCACTTGCAATGTCCACTTATGAGAGAATTGTAGGAATATACGGTTGCTCTTATGCCCGCGTCCGTCATTTTTGCAAGCATAATGAGTGCATCATCAAGTTTCCCTCTTTTGCAGAAGGAATCAATCAAAAAGTGAATAAGTAACAACATCCGGAAATAAACCTTGCTCCCCCATCTTTCTAAAAAGTGATTCTGCTTCATCCCATTTCCCATCTTTGCACAGAAAATTGATTAACGCATTTTAGACAAACAAATTGGGTAATATTCTCAGTTTTCCCAACTTATCAACCAAATCAAAAGCCTCTAAAATCTTTCCTTTTCTCCTCAACGCATCAACCAGGCACGTGCAAGCACCTTTTCTGGGAACAAACCCTAATTCTAGCATTTCATTCATCAATTCTGCAGCCACTTCTACTTCTTCGACCTTGCAAAGCCCAAGTATTAATGTACAGTATGTAACAACATCAGCTATCAATCCCTTGCATTTTAGATAATTCTTAACCTCAATGGCCTCCCAAACTCTCTGGCTCTTACAGAAACCATGGATCAAAACATTGTATGTTACTATGCTCATATCAATCCCATTCAATTCCATCTGATGAACCACTTCCTTAGCCCTAGCAAAATCCTTCAATTCACAAAAGCTACGAACTAATGCTGTATAAACATAGACATTCGGACGAACACCGGAGCTTACGATCACCTGCAAGATATTTAAAACCACATCAAAACGCCTAATTCTAACTAACCCATTCAAAACTTCACTGAAAGTCCTAATTTCAGGCAGCAAATTCTACTGCCTCATGAGTTTCATAATCACGACAGCATCCAACACTCTCTTGTTCTCAACATAACTTTGGATCAGGAAATCAAACCCTAGACTCGATGAAAACCGGCATTGTTGGTAAGCATCCATCAAGGATTGGAAAACCTCCTTCGAACTTAAGCGACGAAGGAGTAGTGTTTGCAGAATCGAAGACGCAGGCCAATAGAGATTAGATTCAACCAAAGCATGTATCAAAATGCAGAATGAGAGCGTGGAATGATGAAAATTCTTGTGTAAACCTAGAAAATTGAAGAATCTTAGGGCTAACCTGGCATCATCAAGGATTTGGATCAAAACCTCTTCAACATGGCGAGGCTGTATCTCTCTGAGATGAAACTGTTGTTGAACGAGATTTTCCATCTCTGCTCTCCTTGGACAATTTCTCTGAGAACTTTTACGAATCCTTCGTCCCTCTCTTCCTCTCTTGTAAGGATCTTGTTGGATACATTGCAGAGATTTCTGTTCTTTCTTCGAATATTAGGGTTTGAGAGAGTGGTAGATGCACGAAGGAGCTTCATTTGAGGTTCAAAAACAGAGGTTTGTGTTTCGATGGAAATGGGGCGGGTCTTGGACCCTAACGGCCTAACCCATCCCAAACCTCCTTGACCGACCCGGAATTGGAGGCTTGCATTAGGAAGGGAAATGGGCAGGGTGACCCGCCCGGATCAATCAGTCCTGTCCTATGTTTGGACAGGCTTGGGCAAGGGTTAGTATCTAGGGCTGAAAAAGGGTGGGCTGGGCAGGGTTCTACTTAGTTTGAGCTCGACCTAAACTGAAATCGATTGGCCCAACCTTGATCCCGAACCCAACCTGAACTCAATTTGTTGAGTTCAGGTTGGTCCAAGTTAAATAAAAAGGCTACCCAAAAAAATTAAAAAATAAAAAAGAAGAGAAAAAATATTTTTGTGAAGGTAATATGTATGTGTATGTGGGTCTAGTTTGGGCTTTTCGGGTGTACAAGCTTCAACCTGAACCCCACCCAAACTCAACTTCGGGTTCAAAACTGAGCCCAACCCAAACCTAAACCCAAACTAACTCATGAGTTTGGACTCATATTCAGGTTGGGTCTTTGGGCTTTCGACGGGCTGGGCCAAACTTATAGCCCTTTTAGTATCCCATAAGGTCAAGGCCAGACTGAAAATTAAGACCTTAGCAGCTTTTTGGACCGAGTTCAAGTTTATATTAAATTAGCCTGACCCGAGATAACGGAGTAATATATAACTTTTACTTAGGCCTCATTATTTTGTGGCTATAGCTTAGTGCTGAGAAGTCTATATTATGCTTGTGGAGATCTAGCTCAAATCTTAATAGTAACAAAGTAATAGTATATATATTTTTTTCCATTTAGGCAAAACATAGGCGGGCTTGGGCTTGACAAATGATACCATGGACGAAATTGAGCAAACATTATTAAGCCCGAAGCTCGGACCAGGCCGGGTTCAAACCAATACAATTACTCTTATACTTACATTATGCCCTGACCCAAACCCGACACAGCCCGGTCCGTTACCACACCTAGGCTGCAAAAGAATCCATGGTTGTGGGTTTGCTGTGGGGTAGACACAGCCCCCAACGAATCCATGATGAGCTGATTTGCCGTGGGGTGAAACGCTGTGGGGTAGACACATCCCCACATGAAATTAATATGTTGCCCCTCATATGGGCCCGCAAGGGCAACATAATAATTTCACATGTAAGAGCTGTGTCTGCTTTCACCCCACAGCAAATCTGTTCCCTAAACTCACAAGACACGTGTGTCCAGATTTTTCTTCAAAAGTACAAAAAGCCCCTCGATACAGAACGAAACAAACTTGGTTCGATTGCAAAAGAAAGGGCCCTTTTTCACCAAAAAAAAGAAAAAAAAAAGAAAGGGCCCTTTTGTCATTTCCACATCAGCAAGAGGAGTTAGTGCTTAATCTTCGATCACCAACTCAACTGTGAAATCACAAAAAATTAGTTGAGATTAGGTTCTCTTCCCGCTCTTTCTCTCTCTTCATAAAACCGTAACCCTATCTGGAACAACGTAACTAAGAACAATCTCATGTTAGAAGAGCAGACGAATTCTTTCAGATGACTCTCTCCTTCGTACATTCGATTCTCCGGCAGTTCACGACACGGTGGCCTCTACTATTCTACGCCGGGACGTGGACGGTTCTCTTGACGATGACCGTGGCTGTAGCGTCGTTATCTCCGGAGATCTCCTTCGTTTCGGCGATATCTCCATCGTCGTCTTTCTCTCGGGTATGTGAAGCGGAAGGCTTCGCTAGGGTTCCGATGGACATTCCGGGAGAGGTGCTGTGCATACCTGTGCACCTCTTCGTAAGATCCAAGATGGATCTTTTGGTTCCGCCGTTGTTTGCAGCCCTCGTCGTAGCTGGTTCGGCTTGCGTGGTTCGAGCCATGGGCTTGTGGGGAGACGAGAGTCACGAGACTGGTTGACTGAAGATGGCTGCTTCTAACCTGCGCTCGTAGTTGCTCTTAATTTTTATTTTTATTTTCGATGGAAACCCCACTGAACTCTTCTTATTACACTTTATCACACCCTTGGATTAATGATATTACAAATAGGAACCATAAGTTGACAAGAACCTGCAATCTTTATGTTAGTTGCACAGTAATACATATCTCAGGATGCCTTTTATAGCCATTTTAACAACACCCTGATCTTATTCGAAACAGGAAGAGCATCTAAACTTGAAAATCACTGAAATGCAGCAACTTAATACCATAACAAAAGCCAACAAGAAGACACTAAATGATGAAAATCACACACCAAATATGTATCATAGGAACTGTAGGGTCTATCTTCTATATAGTACTTCTGTTCTTGATTGAGGGGAGAACTTAGGCTTGACGAATTAACCGAAAGCAGCTAATTTTTACTTCTCTTTAACTGTTTTCAGCTGACTCAACCAACTTGTTGCTGAAGTCCCACAGTTTCTTCCCCAATGCTTCATCTCTAGCGAACTTGCTCGGTTCCATCTCGTTGCAGTCCGTGAAATACTTTCCAGTCACACCCTTTAAACTAGGGTGGAGAGCTACATAGCATGTTGTGGCTGCTCCCTGAAAAAAAAAAAAAGTAAAAAGAAATGGAAAAGAAAAGAAAAGATAAAGTGTTTTTTTTTCAAGTGAATATATGCTTGAGTTGATTTGTCGCCAAAGAAAGACAAGATATGCTGTAAGTTAGGTTGGAGGATTGTTGGATGGTGAGAGCTCTCCAACTTTCTTCTATGTTCTTTCAAAATCTCTATCTTTTTAGAGAGAAAGATTTTGATCCCAAGAGAGGAAAAAATTTCGAAGTATTTTCTTTCCAAATCTCTATCTTCAACTCTTTCATTTTTTCACCAAACAAGAGAAAATGCTTTTTCCAACATTTTCTTTTCTTTTCTTTCAAAATCTGAGGTTCCAAACACAGTTCATGTTCACGATTTGGGAAAACTACGAATATCCCTACTCGGGTATTACAGTTATTTTCCTGGCAGAAACTCAAAGAAGCCAATGCCTCACAAGTATAAAAGTTGAAGCTCAAAATTTACTCAATTTGAACTAGTATAAAGACCGGTATATTCCAATTTGTTTTACCTGTGGTACGTTCTTCCATAATATATACGTGAATACCATAAAAATTCCTGCGAAACAAGCAAAATCGAACAAATAAATAATTTCATACATGGGTAGGTGTTTGAACTCCCGACTCCAGATATTGAAGACATACTCAATAGGAGGGCGGAATGTCTCATCAGATTCGTCATTATCATCCCAGGATGGACGCTGTTGACAGTGATATTCGCACCACCCTCTTCCTGCTTCCAAAATGAGAGAATAAATGATGTAAATAAGGAAAAAATATGGGATAGATGTTATATGGACCAAGATTGAGGACTAATGAAGTTGAAGCGAAATCACAATAACCACAACTAAGAAATCTTCTACACTACTGGGAAGTATGAAGCAGTTTATATGCTTAAAGCTTGCTGAAGAAAAAGGAAGAATATCTCATTTGCATTACCATAAAGAAAACCGGATGTTAGTTATTTTGGAATTCATGGTAACGAAATTTAAGAGTAATGCAAATTTATAATTCAAGTTGATTTTCAAAGGTTCTGGAGCCATCCTACAATAGGTCAATCGTGTAATATAGATAGACTTTCAAGTTTAGTTGAGGCTTCTAATTAAAAGTGGGGACTTTTAATTAAAATTGAGACTTCTAATTAAAGTTGGACTATTTCTCAACTTAATTAGATTTGGTTACGCTTTCTAAATTCACAAGATTTCGATTGATTGAGAAGATTAAGCTGTGATTTGATTTAGTTTGTTATAGAAGGAGATTATGTCTTTGATATCAGAATCAAATCTCACAGATCAGAATCGGATCTCACAAATCAGAATCAGATCTCTCGGTTTAGTAGTGTTGCAATAATTGTTACAACATCTCAAGTTTAATACTCATCCGAGATTTGAAGCAGAATCTTCTTTATGCTCTATATAAAGTTCTGGGTTGATGCGTGTTCTATAACTTCTCAGAGTTCAAATTCATTATTCTTGAGTTATTCAAGTTTTCAGTTCTTCGGGAGAAGACAGTTTGCAGATTGAAGGGAGTTCAACTGTGCAGACATTGAAAACGAGTGGTGCTCGCTGAACAAGTCCAAGAAGATGATTCAAGTGGCAACAGAAATTAAGGAGTCTTTATTTTGTGTAAGTCCATTTAGTGATTGTAATCTTGATATCTTAGTGGAATGTTCAATGTCTGGGCGTGGCCCCGAGGAGTAGGTTTTTACTGAACCTCGTAAAATTGCCTGTGTTATTATCTTCTTATGATTTAGATAATATCAATTAATCAAATAATTTACAATAATTGGATTAATTGTTAAAACTGGATCTAACATTTGGTATCAGAGCGGGTCACTAACAAGTTTGGTGAGATTTTGGAACAAGATCTGTGTTTGCAGGCAATGAATTTTCTAAGGGAAGGAGTATCTGTTTAATGTCCTGTAATGACCCGAACCCTTAAAAAGAATTATTATTTTAATTTTCTAGTTTAAAGTTGAAATATTATAAGTAAAGGG
>JAUPMG010000013.1:12281393-12297266 GCA_031762675.1 Pachysandra terminalis | reverse complement strand
TCCACAAATCTGGATATGTAGGTACTTCTAAAGGAAACGACTGCTCGTCTATGATGTGCCAATGAAGAACATTCTAGCGAATGTGATTCTCAATACCAGAAGTTCATGCAGAACAAGTAGATAAATACAAGATGGGATGAGAAGCAGATAAGTGGTTGTGATGCATTCTGAAAAAAAAATTAAAAAAAAATGAAAAAGACCATTTCTTACAAGTTTAGCATATGACATTGATTCAATTACTTGCTTAATTACATTAATTGGTAGATAGTGCCGCGAGGTATCTGCAAAAGAATGTACATATGAAAAAATCCAAAAACATTGCAACAAGCTTGACAAAATATAATTTTTTTTTTATTTGTCAATAACAGAAGTTGCAAGACTGCCTACCAAGGAGAAGCCCACGAAATTCAAATCTTGGTTCATCTCGGATGTACCATGGAGTCTTGTATACTTGTATAGTTTTAGTACCATAGTTGAAAGCACATAACTGGCTAAATGTCTGGAGTGATTTATTTAACCAAAAAAAATAAATAAGAGAGAGGGAAAAAGAAAGATTATAACATGACAAAGAGCATACTCAAGTCATATTTCATTTACAACTGCAATGCTACAGATTCTGACAGAAATGGTAGCTATATACCTAATTTGTATGGACACTTCTAAACGAGTGAAGTTCCAATGTCAAATGTGTATTGGCTTCCAAAACTGGACGGACACCACTATGTCACTCCATAAATTTCCTTTCTTTATTTTCAAATCACTGTCAACATCAAACATAGAGCATGGTCTAACTAACCCATTGTTTACATGTATATGAGGCAATTCATAGGATATAATATTGCTGACAGTTTAATATATTATATTAATTTAATTAATTTCTCCTACAATATTCAGAACATATTTTTCTGTCCACAAATCCAAATCCTTGAATTTGCTGAATCAGACACTCTGCACCCATGTCAGATTCTAATACTCATACCTCTACCAATGCAAACTATTGTCTATCTTGCTGAACAAATATCTATATGCGTATAAACATATTTGAGAAAGAAACAATATGCAGACACAGTAGTTCAACTGTTCAATCAGTAAATTTACTGGAAGAACCAATCCAATTGAAAATAAATCTAAGCTTTAAAAGGTACGAAACATCAGCCTAGCAAACAAAGGCAAAGATTACAATTTATCACTTCTACATCTCATGCTAATTTGTTATCTATGATCTATGTAACAGATACCAGCAGAACATAGTATTATGAAGAAAACAAAATGTGTCTATTGATGATACAAGCACTGACACATTTTTTGAAATGTGTTAGCAATTTTTGTTCAATAACAATTGACAAATTCATAAACCAACTATGGAAGTGGTAATATATACTCTAGCTCCAGTGAACATATGCCTTTGTTTGGATGCTTTAAATGAGATACAAACTACAACAGTCTATGAGAGGCACTGCCAAATTTTCATTTATATGGCTAAAACAAAAATGTTTTCAAGTGTAGTTGTAACAAATGCATCATTATATTATACATACCTCTAACCCACGCAATGCACCATAAACAGTATTAGCCTGCAGCGATATAGAAAAAAATCATACTTAAACTAAGAGAGAACCATCTGGAATTAAAACCATATATTCACATCACACAGTTATATCAATTGAAAATAAAGGAAAAGACTCCTTATAATACCCCAATGCATCGTCCGTGAATCTCTTTCAATAATTATTGAATAAGAAGACTAGCAGAATATATTCCAAGGGCTATGAACTTGACCTTTTCGTCCACATCATTGATTGAAGTCTTCAAGGCATGCATGTTTTTATTCAGCCATTTAAGTATAATAGATAGAAGAAATTTATTAATTTACGAAAATAGAAAAGAAAAAAAAAGGATTCGAATCATTTAAGGTCCTTCCAATAAAAGGGAACGAACTGTATTACCTACAAAAATGACACCAAAAACTGACTCACCTGATAATATTAGCTCAATTAAGGTTTTTGGAGGATTTATGGGTTTGTCAAGTGTATCAGGCTTGCAAGTCATAGATCCGGTGGAAAAGGTCCGTTTTGTTTATGAGAACAACCTTTAGATGATTTGAATAAAAAAATAATTATAAAATGTAGTTGAAAACAAAAGTACATTAGAAAAATCTATGCCCTTGAAAAGAGATAATACAAACAATAGACCTGTAAATACTAAATACGGGCTCACTTGCCATGATAATGCAGTAAACATAGAAGAACAGATAATGGCAGAAAGAATTATGTATCTTTCAACAAACAGAAACTTTGCTAGAAAGACTTCCAAAATGGCAGAACACATATTAACAATTGGCGGTGCTTGGAATCTTGTAAGAACGTAAAGAAGGGCATTTTTGTAAATTCTTAATTTCGATAAGATTCTACGTAGTATATTGCCAGTCGAGAGGTTTTCTTCAAACGCTTCTTCCGTAATATCTAAATGTCATATACATTATTACACTTCTTTACAATTTTTTTTTTTTTTTGATAATTTATGAAAGTACATAAGATGAGAAGAAAAAAGTACAGCGACCAGTGTCTTAGCAAAACGCTAAAATCAATGGAGCAAAACATCAAAGCTAAGGAAAAACAACAAATAAAAGCAAAAAAAGACCGAAATAGGCTCCAAAGGACCTGTAAGTATGCCAAAACAACATCCGCCAAGAACGAGGTAACTTGACACTAGGTCAAAGAGATCGTCTGCCACTCTGCCATGATGTCCATAATCGAAAATCCCATAAACTGACTTCTGATAGAAGCCCAGGACGCCACCGAGGTCATGATCCCCTCATACACATTCCCCACAAAGGATGAAACATCATGAAAGATCTGCTGATTTCGCTCTCTCCAAATATGCCACAAATCAGCGTGGAACACCAAACGGAAGAGAATCCGACCCCGAGAACATAGACCCGAGAGTTGCCACTGAGTCAATAACTGACCAATACCCTCTGGCATCACCCACACCCTCCCAATACTCTGCAGTAAGAAACCCCAGACCTCTGTGGCCAAAGGGCAGTGGATGAAGTTATGATCGATAGACACCTCCTGCGCACGGCACAAAAAACAAATGTGTGGAGACAAAACCATGTACCTCCTCCTTCTTTGAAGCATATCCGTCGTGTTAATCTGATATAATAGTGCAGTTCATGAAAAAGCTCTAGGAGGAACAGGGGTACCACAAAGACCGAACCGGGAAAGGAAAAGGGGTCTCGACTCTATCCGGACGAAAATGACTAAAGAAGAACTGACAAGAAAACACCCCTCTAGAATCAGGAGACCAAAGTAAACGATCCGCCCGATCAGAGTAGACACGAACCTCCCCAACGGCCTCAATAAGGGAACATAACTCTGCGCAATCTGAATCCCTCACATTCCTATGAAGAGGACGATTCCCAATAAGACCTGACTCAGACCAAGACAGCACATTGCCCACAAAGGAAGACTAGACCGATACGACTCTGAAAAGTCTAGGAAATTGAATATAAAGAGGAACCTCACCCAGCCATAGGCCCTACCAGAAGAAAATGGAGGCACCATCCCCCACCGACCACCTAACCACAGACAAGAAAAAAGGAGCAAAAGCAATAACATACCTCCACGAGCTAGCCGCATAAATCCTCGCATTTAGTCTCAAATCTCTTCCGTTCGCTTGGATGCCATATTTGCTTATGATGATCTTACACCACAAATGGTCCCTCTCATAGTAGAATCACCAAAGCCATTTAGCAAGAACAGACGAGTTACGAGCCAGAATGTTACCCAAGTTAAGACCACCATGCTCTCTCGCCTTACACACAACATCCCAATTGACCAGATGGTCTTTCTTACCACCGTTCCCTTCCCACAGAAAACTGCGTTGGGCCTTCTCGATAAGAGAGACCACGACTCGAGGCATCCTAAAGACCGACATATAATATACTGGAAGGTTTGTCAAAGACGCTTGAATGAGAGTAATTCTGTCACCCAAGGACAAATAATTCCTCTTCCAAATGGCCAACCTCTTCTCGATCCTTTCAACCACCGGATCCCAAAAAACTAGAGACTTAGGATTTCTACCCAATGGCATCCCCAAATAGGACATCGGCCAGGACCTAAACTGCACCCAAGTGTCTCAACTAAGGATGGCAACAGACCGGGTGACCCACCCAGCCCTATGATTGGGCGGGCTTGGGCAAGGGTAAGTGGCTCGTAGGGCCAGGCCGGGCTGAAATTTAAGGCCCGATCAGTTTTTCGGGCCGGGCTCGAGTTTATGTTAAATTAGCCCGGCCCGACATTAATAAGTAATATAAAATTTTTACTTAAATCTATCATTGTCTTGTGGCTTTAGTTTAGTGGTGAAAAGCTCAAATTTTCTTCCTTGAGATCAAGATTCCAATCCTAATAGTAGCACATTTAGATTTTTTAGTTTAAAAAATAATACATAGGGTTGGGCTAAACCGGGCTCGGGCTTGATGTAGTTTAAATACATCGGGCGCGGGCTTACACCTTTGACCCCGAAGGTCGGGCCGGGCTCGGGCCAATACAAATAATGTTATAATAGAGTCTAAGCCCAACCCGAGCCAGCCCAAGCCCGGCCCGTTGCCACCCCTAGTCTCAACACAATCCGCCAACACCTCCTCGCCGACGTGAATCCCAGAGATAGTGCTCTCATCCAGATTAACCTTCATACCCCACACCATTTCAAAGCAATGCAAGACACTATTAATCCCTTGACCTATGAGACCTTAGCATCAACAAAAATGGTAGTGTCATCCGCAAACTGAAAATGGGAAACCACCACCTCATCAGCGCCCGTTCTCAATCCCCTCAAAATATCATTATGCTCAGCAACCCCCATGAACCAACTAAGGAAATCCCCCACTAGAGTAAAGAGAAAAGGGGACAAAGGATAGCCTTGTCTAAGACCTCTGGAAGAAGATAAAAAACCATGCACATAACCATTTACTAGGAAGGAAAACCCCACATTCCTAAGACAACCCACCACCCTCCATCTCTCTCCAAAACCCTTCCATTTTAGAATTTGATCTAAGAAGTCCCACTCCACTCTGTCATAAGCCTTCTCCATGTCCAATTTGATAACCAGGTCAGGCACCCCACATCTAAATCTCTCCTCCACAAACTCAGAAGCCACTAGAATACTATCACTTATCTGCCTCCCCTTAACGAAAGCACTCTGATGTTGTGAAACCAACACCGACATCACGTCTCTCATCCTGATCAATAGTACTTTCGCGATAATCTTGTACAAGCTGTGGTTAAACTGATGGGTCTAAAATCCTTTATGTCCTTCACCTCAATTTTCTTTGGGAATAGCACCAGAAAGTTAGCATTTGTGATCTTGTGCACGATCCCACTATTGAAAAATTCATTAAATACTCTCAAGACCTCCCTCTTAACCACATCCCAATTATTCTAGCAGAAACTAATTGTGAATCCATCAAGACCGGGGACCTTATCACCAGCCAACTCCCAAAAGGCCTCCTTAATCTCCTCCTCATCAAACTCATTCTCCATCCAAGCCCTTTTCCTAGCACCTAAAACTCTATCACTTCTATCCTTTAGAGTAAAATCGAATATTTTCTCTGACAAGGCAGCAATGATGTCCTCAAAAGAATCTATCCATGCCTCCCGACCTTTAACTTCACCATATCGTTCCTAACCTTCCTCCCATTCGCCATTTTGTGAAAGAATCTGGTATTCTCATCCCCTCCTTCAACCAAGTCACCCGAGAATTTTGTCTCCAACTTATCTCTTCCGACTTCACCACTTCGACTAAAGCCGCCTTTCTCTCCACAATTTCAGCATTACTCAAAGTCCTTTCTCCCTCACCCTTATCAATCTCCTCATTTTTTCCCATCAGTTTCCTCTTAAGCTTCCCAATGTCATTCTCCCTCACCCTTATCAATCTCCTCATTTTTTCCATCCATTTCCTCTTACGCTCCCCAATGTCACCAAAAACCTCTTTATTCCAAACCTTAATTTTACCTCTCAAGGAGCTCAAACTTCTTATGAACTTAAAGCCTCCCCACCCTTGATAAGCCCCTATACAATCCTCCCACCAAGATTGGATAGATTCTTGAAAGTTGTGGTGGGATAGCCACATATTTTCAAATCGAAAGGGTGAGGGTCCACGGCTTCCCCCATCCGTGCATATCTGGATAGGCCAATGATCTAATATAATCCTAATCAGAAGACACTGATTTGTAGCAGGAAATATTCGTCCCACTCAGAAGAGGCCAAAAATCTATCCAATCTACAACATACTGCTGGGGTTTGTTCATTCGTCATGTGTACCTGCCACCCCACAATGGATAGTCGATCAGTTCGCAATCCCTAATGATGGTTGATAGCTTCCTCCTACTTCTGGTAATTCTAGCCACCCCTCCCCTTTTCTCGCTCGCAAAGCAAGTCACATTAAAATCCCTGATAAGGCACCATGCACCACTGAATTGTGCCTGTAAATTGATTAATTCTGACCAGAAAGATGTCCTGTCTTTAACTCTATTGGCCCGTAAACCGCTGTAAGTGCCCACTCAAAGTTATCCACACAACTCCTAAACTGTATAGACAAAGAAAATCTCCCTCTAACCACATCAACTCCCGAGACTAACACCTTATTCCATATAATCAAAATACCACCTGAAGCCCCCATAGTGTTTAAACTCGGATTATGGCTCGGGCCGATCCAACTCGGGATCGGCCGAGACGAACCATATTAATTTAATTAAAAAAAATAAAAAAAACACCCGACTTGGTCCGATCCCGATCGGACCGAGTCGGGGCTTTTTGGGTTATTCCCGTATCGGGATCAACTCGGGGATCGCCCCGGTCCAATCCAAACGATCCAACTCGGGATTGGACGATCCTTAACACTATGGAAGCCCCTATGGAGGGCAAGAACTCCCAACCCCTGTCTCCGTCATCCCAAAGCTTCCTCACAAGACCTACATTAACCATTTCTTTTTTTGTTTCGAGCACCACTAAAATATTTTGTTTGACTCGTTGACACATATCCTTCACAGCACGCCTTTTGTCTAGCCGCCCTAAGCTCCTTATATTCCAACTAATTATCTTCATTGAGGAAACCTGACTCATCCATGTTTCTAGACCTAAAAACTTTAACCGCCTCTCTGATTGACACCTCCTTTCCAGACACATCACAAATCTTTTCTAGTAAACAGGACGCAAACTGTACCACGTCCTCCCATTCTCCCTCCTCTCGATCCTTCCCCATCACACCTATACGCAAACCATCAATTTCAGCCTCACCCCTACAAACACCTACCCCGTGTGCCTCCCACTGGTAACCAATTCCTAAGTAACACAATGGCTAACCAAACGACCCTTTCCTTTTCTATGGCTTACTGGCGATTCCACACGTGACGGACCATTATGTTCTGCAAGATTTCGTTAGCAAAAAAGGATTCAACAGCAGAAGGAACAGATCTTGTCTTATGTAAAGATTTATGCAACGTACTTGACCGAGGACGACTAAGATTAGAAGAGGAGGAAAAAGAAGGTGATTTGAACAGACACCCAACTCCTAATAATTCGAAGCAATTTTCAAAGGACTGACTTGCTTTCGAGATTGCACGCAACGAATCTTCTGCAATTCCGGATTCGGTAACAGGTTCTGCCATCACCAATAACGCGTCCCCCATAACCTCCACCTCCGCTTCTGACACCTTCTCTTGCTGTCTAAAAGGTTTAGAAACCTTTTCCGCCATGAGAGGGCTTTTTCTGGCATAAACGATAGGAGCAGCACCCTCTCTGTCAACCTCTCTCCCACGATCAGAACTTTTCTCGAAGACTTTAGCATCAACAAAGGATCCACCCCCATCTGACCTGCGCTCAAACCCTGTTCTAAACATGAAATCCTCTTGCATAAAGCATTGGAAGAATCCTCGATACATCACACCTGAGCAATCAGCTCCACCTTCAATGTCGTGAAGTTACTGAGTGTCGTGGCCTCGACTTCTTCTATTTTGCACGGCAAAATCTCCAAGATCCCTTGATCGTTCAATGAAACAGCCTTAACAGGCTCTAGGGCAACCTTAAATGTAAATCCAAAAGCACTTGATGGGTTAGACATCCACCCATCAGGACGCGGCCCAGCATTAATTTACAGTATTAGGATATTATCTATGTCATGCTCCTTGTTCTTCCTGCAACCATCCATTTCAGCCTCAATGGACCTTCTGAATGAAAAAGTCGGACGAAGTACAAGATCATGCTACTTCACCGGTCATATGGCTGACAAAGTGACACTAGTACTTTCACACTCAACCTCATAAATTACCAAAGAGGAACGAAGAGATTGTTTAATGTTAAAGAACGAACGTCCTTCAAGGTGGCATCAGCCTGTAAAAAAATCTAATCTTGGGGAAGAAGAAGAATTTGGTTCCATAAATTTGTATGATGATCCCAATGTGCTTTTCCGTTTTTCCAATGCAGAAAATATTTGATTGCACATCAGTTCAGATTTCATCAAAGTTGTCACCAATTTATCCTCTTTAATCAATTTACTCTTGACAACCCCCAACCCCATACCCACATCATCCCTCCAGCTTAGTTGTATTTAGATCTATTATCACATAGAAAACAAAAGTTGCTTCATCGGTGCTAGTTTTCCATATAATCTTTGCATGCACAATGATTCAAGGTAATGAAGTTCTTGTTACTACGTGTTGCTTAGTTCAGTTTACTATAGGTGATAAACATAAAGATGAGGCTTGGTGCGGTGGTGCACCAATAAATGCATATTATATACATGTAGGGAGGTCTTGGTTATATAATAGTGACATGGTCCATCTTACTAAAGACAACAGATATACATTCCAGAAAGAAGGTAAGAAGTTACCTTTGCATCCCACGAATATCCATCTATTACTCCTAAAGATAACAAGGTCATCAACAAACTTACAGCCTGTCAATTTGAAAAAGTCGAGAAGGCGGAATTGTTTATTTGATGATTGGGAGGACTGTGGTGAAGCAAATTGAAGAGATGAAAATAGGTATCAAGTGATCCAAATGTCAACAATGTGCTTAAGGATCTGAAAAATCCAGCAATAAGTTTGGATACTACTTTTGTTGTCCATCATGAACACTTATTCAAAGGTAATCAATAGTGCATGCAGGAGGATTGCTGAGTTAGAAGTTGTAAAGGAGTTGCATGGAGGTGGTTTGGGCATTTTCAAAGGGATAATACATTGGCAACCTTAGCGGAATGCTATTACTAGCAAAGAATGAATCAAGATGTTGAAGGGTTGGGGAAATATTATAAAACATGTCAATTGGATAAGGGGCAGTCACACAACACAGGTTTATATAATCCGTTACTTACTCCTAATTCACCATGGGTTTATCTTAGTATGGAGTTTGTCTTGGGACTCCTAAAGACATCTCATGGCCACAACCATATTTGTGGTAGTAGATTGCTTTTCCAAGATGGCGCACTTTATTCCATGTTCGAAGACATCTGGTGCTTCTCATCATCATCATATGCCTTATCCCAACTAGTTGGGGTCAGCAACAAGAATCATGCTCCTCCATCCCAATCTGTCAAAAACCATATCTTCAGTCAAATTACGAGTATGCAAATCCTTTTTTGTTGACTCCATCCACATTCTTTTGGGAAAAATTTTAAAAACCGGCTCCAATGCTAATCCAGTAAAGACATTAGGTTGGGTCAACCCGGATCAACCCATTAAGGTGTTGTCACATTTACTATAATGTAAATATAATAATATAAAAGAAAAGATTAAGAATCAACAATTCAGTGAATAAAGCATTCGCTACCAATCAACTTACCTCTTATTTTATCTTTGTCTTTAAATGTTAAAGAAAAAGTGAAAAATTATTAACGAACCTTGAAACTTGAAACTTAGAGAAAGTGGTGCAGCTCCCAAGCTTATTTCTCCTCTTAATTCTTAAAAAATAAAAAGCAAAAAGCAACTAGAGAAAGTGGGTGCGGCTCCCAAAGCTTGTCTTCTCTTAACTCTTAAAAAGAAAAAACAACAATCCCCAAATAACAAAACCTCAAAAGATTCAAAACCCTAATTACTTTAGCGTTGACTTGCTATGTATTCTAAAATAGTAAAACGCACATGTAATGACCCAGCCAGGTTTCCCATTATTGTCTTAACCAATGGGTCTTGTCGGGTTTCGAGACCTAATGGGCTAAAAGCCCACCCGGCTCGATTACACCACTGGGTACCGATTGAATCGGCTGGGCCGGGCCGGGTTTTAAAACACTTCTTTTGGGTCTTCCTCTCCCCCTCTTAGAACCTTCAATGATTTCTCTCTCACACCTTCAATGAAACGGCAAAGTTGTTCTTTAGTTAGGTGGTCCATTAGCTTGAGTTTCCAACTTCAATCGTTTCTACAAGGGATGTTAAGCTTGTGAGGCATTTTTGGAGTACTTTGTGAAAGAAGTTGGGCATTCAGTTCCGATTTAACCAGCTGGACCGGGTTTTAAAACACTGCTTTTGGGTCTTCCTCTCCCCCTCTTAAAACCTTCAATGATTTCTCTCACACACCTTCAATGAAACGGCAAAATTGTTCTTTAGTTAGGTGGTCCATTTGCTTGAGTTTCCAACTTCAATCGTTTCTACAAGGGATGTTAAGCTTGTGAGGCATTTTTGGCGTACTTCGTGAAAGAAGTTGGACAGTCAGTTGCGATATTCCAGAACTTGTCATCCCAAAATTGATGAGTATATGAAGTCGTGAATCAGAGCCTTGGAAGCTAGAATATATAGGTGGAGATGGTAAGACATGAGAGAGTTCTGTCCCAAGCTGAGTTTGCTTATAATAGCTCAGTCAACCGCACTATGAAGAAGATACCTTCTGAGGCCACTTATCGGCACAAATCATAACATGTACTAAACCTTGTTTCATTGCCCCCCACCCCCAGAGTAAAGATGCAAAAGCTAATGCTGACCACATTAAGAGAATTCATGAAGAGGTGCATGCTACAATCAAAACCAGCAATGAGCAGTACATGGATGAAGCAAACCAACATCGAAAACTTAAGGAGTTTGAAGGTGATCAAGTTTTGGTGCATTTGAGGAAGGAGATGTTTCCTAAGGGGTTTTACCATAAGCTGAAGTCAAGGAAAATTGGACCATGAAAGATTCTAAAAAAGATTAGCTATGTGGTGGACCTGATTAATTATATAAATAAATCCCATTTATAGCATATCAGATTTACATGCTCTCCATGGGTAAGATGGAGTTAGAGTTCAGTCAATTGTTCAAGAATGGGTTAGTCAAATGCCAAATAAACCAAGGGAGGTAATTGAAGATGTGCTGGACATGAAGGAAGCTCATTATCGAGGAGGTACCCTAAGGTTCCAAATCAAGTGACTAGGCAAACCTTCAAGCAAAGACACTTGGATTTTAGAAGAATTCTATGCCCAAGTTCTCTAATCGAGGCCGAGTTCTCTTCAACCCCAAGGGATTGATGCAAAAGCATCCCTTTCACAGTAGCATATAATGTAGCACGCTACTGTAGCAATTATTCCTCACGTAACTATAGCAGTTACTATACATGTAACTATAGAAGAAATTATTTACAGCATTTTAGTTTTTAGTTTATGAGTGTATCTCAATCTTGTTATTGATCTATACTTAAGCTATAATTGATGACTGAGAATAGATGTGCTAGGGTTGAAACTTTTGTTATTTGGGTTAGTAGGATAAATAAGTAACTCTTTCAGAGATTGTAATAAATTTACATTCTACTCTAGTTTATTATTGAAGAGAGAAGAACCTATACACACACAAAAAGCACTTTGTGATTGGAAAATCACCTTCAATAAAACCTCCTTAACCTGTTAGAAGAAACTTTGACAATAATGCCCCCTTTTACCCCTATAGCCGGCCAAAATACCCATTTCACCTCCCTTGAAACCCAAATGTCCTCCATCACCTCATGGTCAAGCATTTCCATCTTTGTTTCCTGTAGGGAAAAAAATCCAGTTTCCACACAATAAGCATCGGTTTAATTGACATTCTTTTCTTTAGGACTAAGACCACTACATTCCAAGAGGAGATGGTTGCTTTGGAGACAAAGGGTACTTTGGAGTTGACTAATTTACTCACATGGAAAGAGACTATTAGGTGTTGCTGGGTCTATAAGGCCAAAAGAACCTGGATGGAGTCAACCAAAAAGGATTTGCATACTCATAATTTGACTGAAGATATGGTTTTTGACAGATTGGTATGGAAGAACAGCATTCTTGTTGCTGACCCCAACTAGTTGGGATAAGGCATATGGTGATGATGAGAAGCACCAGATGCCTTCGAACATGGAATAAAGTACACGATCTTGGAAAAGTAATCTACTACCAGAAATATGGTTGTGGCTCCGAGCTGTCTTTAGAAGTCCCAAGACAAACTCCATACTAAGATAAACTCATGGTGAATTAGGAGTAGGTAACGGATTATAAACCTGTGTTGTGAGACTGCCCCTATCCAACTTACATGTTCTACAATATTTCACCAACCCTTCAACATCTCGGTTCATTCTTTGCTAGTAATAGCATTCAGCTACCGTTGCAATGTATTATCCCTTCGAAAATGCCCAACCACCTCCATGAAACTCCTTTACAACTTCTAATTCAGCGATCCTCCCGCATGCACTATTGATTACCTTTGAATAAGTGTTCATGATGAACAACAAAAGTAGTATCCAAACTTATTGCTGGATTTTTCAGATCCTTAAGCACATTGTTGACATATGGATCACTTGATAATGATTTTCATCTCTTCAATTTGCTTCATCACAATTCTCCCAACCATCACATAAAAAATTCCGCTTTCTTGACTTTTTCAAATCGACGGGCTGTAAGTTGTTGATGACCTTGTTATCTTTAGGAGTAATACAAGAACATTCATGGGATGCAAAGGTAACTTATTACCTCCTTTCTGGAATGTATATGTGTTGTCTTTAGTAAGATAGACCATGTCATTGTCATATAACCAAGACCTCCCTACATGTATATAATATGCATTTATTGGTGCATCACCGCACCAAGCCTCATCTTTATGTTTATCACCTATAGTGAACTGAACTAAGCAACACATAGTAACAAGAACTTCATTACCTTGCTGGAGTCTAGCCACCTTGTAAGGCTGTGGGTGCTTTTGACAGTAACTTCAGATTGTCCACAACTTCCTTGGACACCATATTCTTATTGTTGCCGTCATCCAAAATAAGATTGCACACCTTCCCTTCAGGTATGTCACATGTGGAAAATGTTACCTCACCTCCAATTGTCAACTTCCTTAAGTATCATCAGCCAGCGATAATGCATGGTTGAATCATTGTGCATGCAAAGACTATATGGAAAACAGACTCTATACAGTTAAGTACCAACTGGAACTGTTGAAAGATGAAAGGCAAGGCTGGATAAAAATGTTTCATTTCATGACAGGTAATTTTCTATTCCCTTCCTTCTTTTTTTCCCTTTGCTTTTTGAACTCGATGCCCCACCTTCATTAATGCCCATTCTAATTTTTAGAGTTATCTCAAAATTTTCCTTCTAGCCTTTAAACTCACATGCTGGTCTTCTGATCCAATGAATAACGCGTTTGATGCTTCTTCATGACCATGAAAAGACGACCCCAAAAAATTCCTTGATCCTGGAATATTTTTCCTTAACCCATTGCGATATCGCCTCCTCTAATTAGTTCGTTATACCTTTCTAGCAAGTCATCCCACTCTACGATATCCGGACATAAGACTCCTCCAATCTCATTACTTTCTTTCTCCTTGACACAAGTAGCTTCCTCCACTTCACGTCCACAAGACTTGGGGATTATCGTACTTAGTTGTTCCACCAACTGTATTTTCCCATTCATAATTTTCAACTCTGGATAGTTCTAAACCACTACCCATTTTCTCAAGAGTCAAGAATCTCAGACCCACCAAACACCTATACCTTATCAACCCCATCTCTATTCCCACTAAACACCTTTGGTTCCACCTCCCTGCCCAAATTCTTAAAATCCCAGTTTATTCTCTCAACCCCCTCTCACCATGTCATACCACCAAACCCATTTCCATTTCCCTGAATAATCGGAAAATTTCTTCCATCTCCTTAACCTAGTTTTCTAATTTGGTGCCTAGTTTTGCTAACAGTTTCCTCGTGTCCCTGCCTTCCTTCATGAGCATCTCATCCCCAACAAATGCAATAGAGAAATTGAAAGGGAAGAAAGAAGCAAAGAACAGAAAGAGGGGGAAGACATAAGAAAAGTGGAGTGAAGGAGGTTCAAACATATCACATGATTTTAAGGGAAAGAAAAGATTTTCAGAGAAAAAACTCGCTCTGGCCGCTGCTACTAATACTGACAACTGCATATATGCTACCTCATACTTGATGCTTTTATATGCTTATATAAACTACGCAATGCCACTCTTGTTCCTTCTCAAAGCTGGCCTTCCATAAGTTAATAGTTTGAAATCTTGTCTACCTAATGCCAATGTTTTTTAGATTTAGCTTCTAAGAGACTAACTATTCTTTCTAATTGAAATTTGACTTTCTTAAAACAAAAAGAAAATCATGCAATCCCCAAAAGGGAAGAAAACCACAACTAAAAAGGGAAGAAGTTTCCACAAAGGAAAGAGTCACTAGAAGCCCACCTGAAAATTGTCGATGAGTTACTCATTTCTTGGTTTGTCATCACTATCATATCTCTTCTGATCTATACATTGGCTTTTAACCCATCCATGATTGTCCATGAGTTGCGCCAGTCTCGGATGGTCATCACTCGCCTCTCTCTTTTGATCTATATGTTGGCTTTAAGCCCAACTACTTGAATATGGATTTAGCCTACAATTTGGGGGGCCATTTGGCTTCATAAAGGTTTAGATCAAACCACCTAATCATTCAAGGGCTCTAGCCCATCTGGGAGCTTGAAGGTTCTTGTCATATGAAGAACCCACAAGTCTATCCATCTGAATTTGAATAAGCATCAGTATTTGTCTGTTAACTGAATGTGCATACTATCTGATGAGCCTACAATCTTAAGACTCAACTGAAGTTGCAGCGGCTTTTTGAAGACTACTTGAAAATTTTCAGGAATCTTAGACATCTGAGGACTGCTATGCCCATTAATCTGCAACCCAGTGAGCTGGCAAACACGTCCAAATCTGTTTGCATAAATCATATGCAGTTCTCCAACAACTACATATGCTTGTTGGAAACAAGAGTTTCAATCAGTAGCCCTACATTCTGGATTCATTTCTGTGTAGCAAACTCATATGGTGAGTTTGTAAAATTCTTGGTTTTAAGGAGATGTTAGAATACATAAAGTATTTTTTGATAACCAGAATACATAAAGTAGCAGTATGATCTATTAGAGTTTTTGTTGTGCTAAAGTCATTTTAGGCTGCGTTTGGCCCGGCTTGTGCTTTTGGATAAGCACTCATTGGATAAGTGACTCAATGGGAGCACTCAGTGTTTACAATGTCGGTGACATGTTGCTAATTCCGAAGTGGGTGACATGAAATCGCTTTACCCTGATTTCGGCGACATGGGCGACATGGGGAAAAAAACTGAAAAATTTCCCCCATGTCTTTCGACATGTCGGCGACATGGGGGAAATTTTTCAGTTTTTTTGAATTTTTTTAAAAAGTTAAAAAAAAAAATGTAAGACATTTGTTTTTGCATTTTTTTTTTATGTATTATGACGTATTTAGACACTACTTAGGGTTCTTTAAAACTTTTTTTTGATCGGTAATATGTATTTTATATAATAAAAATAAAAACTGTACAAGTGTAAGATTATAAATACAAGTATCTCTACTAAATATAAACCTTTCTACTCCCAAAACAGCCCCC
>JAUPMG010000013.1:12271144-12281293 GCA_031762675.1 Pachysandra terminalis | reverse complement strand
TTTCATCCTTGGAAAATTCAATCACTCTGGAATTGGTGCTCAGAATTTTAGGGATCTAATTATTGGGTGGGGGAGAAAAAATAAGAAAGGTATTACGAAGTCTCTTTGGATTTGTACCCTGGAGCGGTGATTTGAACTGTTTGGAAAGAAAGAAATGCTAGAATTTTTGAGGATATTGAATCTCCTTCTGAGATAATTCTCAGAAGATTGATTTCTACTTTTGAATCTTTGGGCTTCCACGACGCTCGGGTCAAACACTACGTGAAATGTTGGTTGATTTCTGTTTGGGTTGGGTGGGGTTGAGGTATACTGTAACCTTCTTTGTCTTCCTTGTCATTTTTTCTCTTTTTATTAATAAATCACTTTAATTATCAAAAAAAAAAAATACCAATTTAATTTTCCCAATGCTAATAGGATGATAATGAACGATGCACTGTGCTTGGTTCATTTGTACCACCGTGAGTAATGTATTGCTCTTTAAATCTTACACCCTTTCACCATACATGAGATAATATTATTTGTATTTGAGGTTGTATTGTTCCTTGGAGGTTCTTAGTTTGTCCTTTGGATTGCTTCATTACTTCCTAGATGCTTCACAAGATTTTATTTTTAATGCTTGATGTAGATTTTAAAGACACTGGAGGTCAAAGTGTTTTTAAAATACTGGACTATGTTTTTTTTCCTCCTCCCATTTTTAATGGCTGACAATTTTTCTTGAAATGCAAACTTGAGTGGTCAAATGGATATTTGTGTTGTAGTTACAGATCTTGACACTATAAAGTCCAGGTTGAGTTATCTTTTTCTTCGCACAACTTACTTCAATCTGGTTTTATGTCGAATGATTATGTTCAACTTAAAATTATATTCTTTATTATGTGTCCTAATATATTATCTACGTAGATTTAGCTTTTCATATTTCAAAGTCTTCTACTAAAATATGATTACTGAATGTCAAAATTGAATCTGCCATTTATCTTATATATATATTTTTTCTTTTATTTTAAAGGGTTTTGTGTTAAATGATTTACATCTTCCTAGCAATGTTCTTTTTGAATTTTCATTTTGTGGTATAAAAGAAAATAATTGTGTTCGCTGTTAGAGGTGTAAACAGATAATATAAATGAATTGGGTTTCGTTGGGAGGGGTAATGAATGTCAAAATTGAATCTGCCATTTATCTTTTATCTTTTTTTGTTTCTTTTATTTTAAAGGGTTTGTGTTAAATGATTTACATCTTCCTAGCAATGTTCTTTTTGAATTTTCATTTTGTGGGATAAAAGAAAGTAATTGTGTTCGTTGTTATAAGTGCAAACAGATAATATAAATGAATTGGGTTTTGTTGGGAGGGGTAGTGAATGTGCAGCTTACATAACTGTAGTCAAGTTAGCTATCTTAGATAATTGCAGTTTATTGTCAACATATAATACAATTGTCTTCATCTGTTTTATAGGTATTTCATCGACTCTTTGTGTTCAACATTGTATATTGGGAAATCATTCTAAGCCAATTTTAAATAGTGTGACATTGAGAAATAATTGTGGATTTATCTTTAGGTAGGTTAATTGTTTACAAGCTCCAAATAGAACTTTGAAATGACCGACGAGTTTATAGGGATAACTAGAGGATTTTGTGGGAAGAAACAATTTGTTCTTACTTACCAGGACTACCATTCCAATAAAACTGAGCACCTATGTCCTCCTCATTGATAGGTGTGATGGATGAGTCAAATTTGGTCTGTGGTTTTTACGTCTATTTCAATGCTCATCTTTTTGATTTTGATTTTAAAAATAAAAAAACTACTATGCATGGTCCTCATTGATCTTTACTCATGAAATCCGGTGTCAAAAAGGTGAAAAAAAAAAAAGAAGAAGAAGAAAATAGAGAGAAAAATCGGTGACAATACCGAATGTTGGTAATAAAGGAAAGTTCATTATTTTCTATTCTAACAAGTTTCATTTTATCTCTAGGGATATATTCGGCTATATCCATGGGCAAGATGTTAATGCCTTATTTTCTTTAGTTCCTTTAATGTCTTCTCTTTAATTTGTTTGTCTAATTCAACTCAAGTTCCTTTACGGTTGCTTAGACAATCAATTGGCTAATGATTGATTAATTGGATCTCACATTTTTTTCCTGAATAATTACTAAAATACTATTTTGCGTACTAACTTTTATTTGTTGTGACCACCCACAACATCAATGACACAACCTACGTCCATCTTGCCACTATCACCAACCACCACGTACCTTCGTCACGTACTAGCAACATTCTTGGCATTTTTTCTATGACAGATAGAATGCGGGCTTTATGACTTACGGTTTGTTGCAGTAGCCACCTCTCCAATGAAGAAGTCTGGTGGTGAGTTTTTCTCTCTCGATGAAGATGCTCAGTAAGTGTATCTTTTGTTATGTGTTTTTTAAGAATCTTCGTAGATGAGAGAATCAACTTTTTGTGTTGATTGAATTGACATCGACCTCAAGAAATTATGTGACTTAGTACAAATTACTCAAATCTTTTTCTATTTATAATGAAATTTGTTTCTTTTACCCACTTTTGTTTTAGTGATTCTAGCTCAAGGTTTGCACAACCTTATTCATGGTTTGCACTACCATGAATTCATAATGAGGTTTGGGGGGAAGCTTCTTTTAACGCATTCATTACTTTTTTAGATGGATCCTTGATGCTATTTTTATTATTGAGAAGTAGTAACAGGTTTCAATGTTCTTCTGTTGTAATGGGTTTTGATTTTGGGCAAATTAGGGCTTAGGGTAGGTAGCTTTTTAAGAGTAATGTCAAAAAAGTCATTTGAAAAGTCTTTGTTCCAAAAACCTCTTTGTACCCAAAAGTAATTGCAGTGAAGGAAAGTAAAGTTCCTAAACTATCCTTCTCTTTATGTTTTTTTATTTTTTTATTAAAAAATTATAAACTATTTTTACCATTATATCCTTAATGTATAATTTTTATAAAAAAATAAAATAAATAAAATGATCTTTTTGCCGTTTTTACCATTATACTTTTAATGTATAATTTTTATAAAAAAGTAAAATAAATAAAATGATGTTACCCTTAATGATATAATTTTTATAAAAAAAATAAAATAAAATGGCGTTTTTGGCATTTTTACCATTATACCCTTAATGTATAATTTTTATAAAAAAATATAAAAAAAATGACGTTTTTGGCATTAATCTTAAAAAAAAAACAGTTTATGATTTTTTAATGAAAAAATAAAAATAAAAAAAATAAGAAGAGGGGGTAGTTTGAGAACTTTACACTTTGCTACAGTGCA
This sequence comes from Pachysandra terminalis, assembly GCA_031762675.1. Lineage (NCBI taxonomy): Eukaryota > Viridiplantae > Streptophyta > Magnoliopsida > Buxales > Buxaceae > Pachysandra > Pachysandra terminalis. The sequence goes on along the minus strand of JAUPMG010000013.1, from coordinate 12,278,004 downwards.
AAGTTCCTTAACTGCAATTCTTTTTAGGTACAAAGAGGTTTTTGAAACAAAGACTTTTCAAATGACCTTTTTGACATTACTCTTACAAAGCTACCCTATACCCTAATTTTCTCAATGATTTTTCTATTATGGTATTAGTAGGTTCTGATAATTAGTCACGTACTGAGTTCTTAAACCATGTGATAGATAGTGGAGAGTATATGAATCTATTCTTTTTCCTATGTACAAATTTTACTAGATACCGAATATTGATATTACAATGTAGAAAGTCAATACGGATGTTCTAAGAACTTGAAAATATCTGGGTATCATTAGATTCAAGAACTTGAAAATAAGTATTCAATTCCTTATTCCCGTCCCATCATTCCCAGCAGGACCACCAAATAGAAAACCGACTAAATGCAGGCGAATGATGCACGCGTTATAATCATACAAGCACTTGCCAAAAATCAAAAGACAATCATACAAACAGTGTTAAATTCAAACCTTACATGGATTCGTGATTCCAGTGTTTCAAATCCGTTATGAGGACCTTACATGGATTATAATTCCAGTGTTTCAAATCCGTTATGAGGATGCCCTCATTGATGTTTCACGCCACAGCCCACCTACAGAGGATTTACCTTAGAGATTCTTTTTCCCTTATTTTTCCTTTTTTTTTTTTTTTTTTGGGTAGAATGAGTGCCTACTTCTTTGGAAGTTGGGGCCCACTAACTACCCACCACTACTCGAGGATAATTCTGCTTAGGATTTTAGCAAGTCAGATGACTCAGATCAGGTTTACACGTTAGTTTGTGCTTTTATATAAGGTTTAAGTTCATATTTTTAATAATTACAAATACATCCTCTATAGTTTTTGATATTTTATTTACATCCCTTAAAGTTTTCTATTACATTATAGAAAACACCTCTGTTAACTTTTCATCTTATTAACCCTCCTTTATACGGGGCGCTTTCGTAAAAGTGCGTATACACGATTTGGATACAACCGCATATACTGAATCATTCTATAAAGCTGAAACGATTGTACAACCGTCCCTTTCACATGTCAGCTGTTAGCAGCTGCGTTTGGTGATTAAACCGTTTGGTGAAAAGGTAAGATTTGAAACGACAGAGAAATATTTGACTGTTCTTATCACCAAAAAAGGCAATAGCTTCTCAAGGAAGCTACCTTTTTGAATTTCAGTTTGCAAGAGGCGCCACGTGTCCTAAGCCCAACCAACACGTCATTTCATCTCTTCTGAAATATTCAAAAGACTAAGGACTTATGTTCCCACGACATACTGCTTTCTGGGCACTCAAGGGAATGAGAATTTTATTCTTCCCTCAAATGACCTCATTTTTCTCGAATAACGTATTTAAGGGCATGGTACCCCTAATAAACTCCTCAAATAGTTAAAACGTCAATAAATCATCAAAGTCACATCTATTTGCTCTCTAGAACAGACTTCGAGTGATTTTATTTCATACATTTACGTTTTAAAAGTATTTTTATGCAAGGAAAAATCCTCGATGGAACTTTCTGTACTTTCTAACTCATGAGTCATTCTTGGATCACATCCATTGACTTCGAAGGCCCACCTTTTATGATTTGTCTTGAATAAATCACAAGGTAGGTATATTCCTTTCGAGGGACAACCTCGACGGACATATCTGATGAACGACCTCGACGAACAAATTCGAGTGACGACTTCGACAGACATATCCGAGGAACAACCTCGACGGACATATCCGAGGGACAACTCTGAATGGCAGAACCAGGAGACAACTTCGATGGACAATCCCGAAGGAATCTTCTCAGGTTAACCATCTTCGAATGATCAATTCAAATGAGGTATGTTCCCTCCTGCTACTGGTGAATTCGAAGGAGGAATATTCCTTCATCCTGAGGTGAATTCGAGGCCAACCACCCTGAGATGGTCAATTCGTCAAATGGCTTGTCACCCCAAAAAGACTAATGATTCTGTCCTCGAAAGACACAGATTTGGGTTTACCCCCTCGAATGTTGTCTTTTATGCATCCGAATTAACAACTGGGGATCGAAGTCACTTTCATTCATTCTCATGAACTGATTTCGAGTCATATCTTGGGACTTTCACTTCCAGAAAGCAAATCCTCAATGGAAAGGGCTTTAGAAGTTGAAAGCACGTCATCTTCAGACGTATTTCCTGAAAGACAGGCTTGCCCCGGACTTTGAGAACGTCCTCTCACATTTACCTTATAGGAATTCACATGTTTATTGCTGATTTCATTCAAGAAGAAGGCAATCGGATTGGTTACTGCAGCTACGAACCTTAATGAACTTCATGATAAACCCCTCCTTACTGGGACGAATAATCATGAAAACGAGATCCCTGATGAGACACTCAACCTCAAGTTTTCTATACGGATAATTCGAGAATACATTGATCACCTTGTAAGAGTACAGTGGTGCTTGATTTCTTAGAAGGAAGATAGCCGCCAAAGGGAGTTCTCATTCGAAACATACGAATTCAGTAAGGTATCTCATACATTGAATTGTCCCCTAAAAATGTTGTTTGAGAAGGGTTCTCAGAATGGAAAGCACGTGGTGAAAACCTTATCGACTTATAAAATATCTGTTTTCTAACTTATCTAAATGAGGTTTTGTTTTATTTGGAATGACGGCAGGATGGTGACGTTGTTCATTAGAACTTGTGTGAAAGTGATACAAGTCTTCAGAACTGTGTTGCTTAAGTTCCAAAGCAACATTTTGCAGAGCAGCTTTTAAGGTTTTAAATGATTTTGTCTCTTTCTCTAGAAGTAACTTAGCCGTGTTAAAGTACACGTGTCCCTCAAGATATTATCCAAGACCAAGTGTCACTTAGGATTTGCTGAGCATTCGAGGGTCCCCCTTTAAATGCTTAATCGAGTGACACTTGTCATACTGAGAGTAGGAAACTCTCTACAAATACCAGTACCCATCCTCCATTGAAGAGGATCTAAAACATCTGATTAGAGATCTGAATCAAAACAAAAAAACTCTAAAACCTGAAACAACAATGAGTGAAGACACTGAAAGAGAAAGAAAATAACTTTAACTTGTGAGGTTTTACTGCTCTGTGATTGCATTCCAACTACCTCATTCAGTTACTACAACACACTCTTCTCTCTACCCCTCTCTTTGTCTTCTTCACAGATCAAAGTTAATAAAGAATGCTCTTGACAGAACGGTCGTGCGACAGTTTAGAGTGAATGTATTAGTTATTCATCTATTCTAATATATTTAACCTTCTACAAATCCGTCATCACTAATATCATCCGATTTTTTTTTTTGTCTACTTTATGGACTGTATTATATTTGAACTAAGGCCAGATACGTAAAAATGAAAACAAAATCTCCGATGCATGTTCGACAAGATTTTGAATCATATTTGTAATGCGGTACCAGTATTTTTAGAGGTAAAAAACTTTACAGAGGTAAAAACACACTCAAAAGCTAACTCTTATTTCTGTGGACATCTAACTATCCTAAATTTAGGGTACTACATTTGAGGATTTTTATCAAGTTTAGGGTTTATCTTATTTAAATATAATTAAGATTCAAAAGATAAATTAACACCATTCATCTGATCTCACTGACAAGGGATGTAAAATGGAATATCAAAAACTATAAAGAGTGTTTTTGCAGTTGTGAGAAATGTGAGGGTGTGTAATTAAAATTAACCCTTATATATATATTGTATAATGACCTTTTTAGGGGTATTTTAGTCAATTTAGATTCACACTCAATCTCAGACTACGGGATGGCGGATGGGTTACTGTGTTGCAGGCATGTAGTAGGGCGTCGCACAGTAGAGGATTTCCACTCTCACGAATCCGCCACTCTTGTTCAACGTAATCATCAACGTACACGTCTCATCCTAATACACGTAACCCTCAATGAACAGAACAAGTACTCGCTACTCACTACTCACTACTCACTACTCTTCCGCTTATCTGGTTCAAATAGATCCGCAACTTATAACCACAACAGAGTCGTGTTTAAGTTCTCTCTACTCTCTTCTCTTCTCTGGTAAGTAATTTTGTGATTCCTAAGGTTTTATCAGCTTCGGTGACTGAGAAATGATCGATTCGGCCACTTCCGGCGATGATTCTCACGAGTCTGTGGAGTTACTACTCTTGCCGGAATCCGGCAATAGCGAGCGGCCGTGGCGGTTAAACTTCGACGGGTTCCAGCTCTCGGAGCACAAAGAGAAACCGCCTCGAGGCCTTCATGACTGTCTTGGCGTTTTAGGTATCTACATGCCATTTTTTTTCTTGAAGTTATCGGATAAATCTTTATTTTAACGTGTATTTAATATGTTAGTTGTCCTATGTTGATTGAATTGATCTTTCATTAGTTTGGTAGTTGCTATTCTTTTCCATTCCTGGTATCTGTTGTCCTCTTTCTGTGAGATTTTTTCTTCTTCTGGAATGTTTTAGTTGCAGATTGCTTTTCTTTATATTCTTTAATTAGTTCATGAGTTTATTTTATTTTAATGTTTTATACTTTTATCGATTCAATTTTTTTCTTCTTAGAATATCCATCTTTCGTTCAGTTATTTATTTAATTTTTTTCATTTTAGAATAGGGACGTAGAATATCTGCTTGGTCTTTTCATATCTGTGTCGAAACAAGAGGTCTTATGAGTATCTGCAGTGAATTTAATTCAAAAGTTAAATTAGGGTTACGCCATATTTTTTTTAAAGCAACTTGAAAATAAAATTTCCTTTTGCATATTATTTGAGCTCTCCTCGTGTAGTTTGATCATTGAGATGGGAGAGGATGTTGGTGGCACCAGGAATTTCAATCAAACTGGTGGTGCTAAATCGGTTCATGATAGATTCATGAAACCCCACAAGGAAAACTGGAAAGCTAGAGGTTTTAGCAAACAGGGTTGTTTTTTATTTTATTTATTTATTTGATTTTGGGAAGTTGATATTTGAGTCTGAAGCAGCCTTATCCTTGTTATTCATCAATATGGTTCCTATTGGATAAGCAGTTTTGCTCTTTTTTTGGGTGACGTGGAACCCATAGCGTTAAGTATCGGCTGATCCTGAGTCGGATTGGCTGTACGACTCGGGGCTCTGGACGAGTCATGATCCCAAGCAAATCCCGAAAATTACTAAAGTTCTCTGATGCAGTCCGAAACTGAGTCAGATCGTCCAACACCCCTAAATTTTTTTTATGTTTTTTCTTAAAAAATAAAAATAAAAATAAAAAATTTGGTCATGTTTGAATTGGTCGATCCCGAGTTGGACTCGCCGATCCAACTCGGTATCGGACCGGAATTTTAAACAGTGGTGGACCCCTAACCCACTTATTGGGGAAAAGGTAAACCCTGGATGACCCCACCCACAAGGACCATATATCAGGTAAGCCTGGGGATTCGAACCTGGGACCTCCAATGCTTGAGTTGGAGAGCTTGTCAGTTGAGCTACCCCATGTGGTCCTATTGGATGAGCGGTTTTGCTCTTATATGAACAATCTTTTTTTTTTTTTTTGGGTAAAGTATGAACAATTGTTCTTTTAGTGTCGGTTCTAACTTAACACGTGCATCGTTTGTACTTTCTATTGGTTTTTCAAACTCATTTGGCACTCTGAAATCTGCTAATTTGTTCACCCCTACATGTATTTGGTGATGTTGGAGTTCATGTCTATACAAGAGTGTGGTTCTTACTTCCTACTGTTATTTGAAGAAGGGGAACATTATCTGGATATAGAAACAAACCCGCGTGTTAACGAAATAATGGATGGTTGTATTATTTTTATTTTTAACTTTTTAGCTCTTGAATAAACTACATTAATCCTATTCAAATATTTTGTTTGATGACTCCAGGTCCAGAAGATGTTGTGGCAGAGTATTATCAGCAGCAGGTAGAAATGTTGGAAGGGTTTAATGCAATGGATGCCTTAGCAGAACGTGGTTTTATTCCCGGAATGTCAAAGGTTCATATTGCCATCACTGACTGCTCCCTAGAATTAGGATTTGAACATCCTCCTATTTGTTAAGCAAATGATGTCTTTGACTGAACTATTTTTTCTGTTGGTTACAGGAAGAGCGGGAAAGGTTGGTTAAAAGTGAGACAACTGCCATCAGAATATCGAACATTGCAAACATGATTCTTTTCACTGCTAAAGTTTATGCATCTTATAAGAGTGGTTCATTGGCCATCATAGCATCCACATTGGACTCACTTCTTGATCTTTTATCGGGTTTTATCCTTTGGTTTACTGCATTCTCTATGCAGACACCTAACCCATATCAGTACCCTATTGGAAAGAAACGGATGCAGCCATTGGTTGGTACTTTTGCTATTATTTGTTGTGGTTTTCAAGTGCAGGATTTCACTTGCATATGCATATGATTGCTTATGGAGGCATGCATGCATTTTGATGATTGCATGTGGCTATGGATGTGGATTTGTGTTGTGACTATTAATTATGAATTATGATTCTTAGACAGCATACCTGTTGCTTCTTAGGCTACAGATATGCATTTATTCATCAAGCTCTTATCCCAATCCTCCTATTTTTCCATTTATCTGGAGGGTTTTAGCTTGTTGTGTGTTGCCATGAATCTACAAATTTTGCTGCTTATCAGAAGGTTCAGAACTTTATAATTCACATATCTATTATATCTCTGCTTGAATTTTTTGAAGTCTATACTGTTTATGCTTGAGGGACTTCAGTTGGGATTTAGAAAGTGTCATGGATAGAGTTAACCGTTATGTAGTTCTGCGGTGTAACATGGGATTCTATTCAATAAGTAGCATAGCCTTATTTGCTTATGCTTTATGCTAAGAATTTATATTGCTACTTGTTTTCAGTATAACAGGAAGCATTTCTCTGTCATTTAA